>JAJPUD010001061.1:328173-425557 GCA_023553655.1 Myrmecobius fasciatus
GGGGAACGCGCTCCGCTCGGAGGCTCGGGAGCCTGGTCGGCGGCGCCCGCCGGCTGTCACCCGGCCTGCGCCGGTCCGGCCCGGCCCGAGCAGGAGGAGGAGGAGGGACTGGGACACAATGGGGACCACGGTGTCCGGGGAGGGGGAGGGTGTCGCGCGTGGCTGGTGCGTTCTTTTTCTTTCCACTGAGCCCAAGGCGGGGTGCTGGAGTTGGGAGTTGGGGCTTCCTTAGCCGGATTTTTGCTCAGGGCCATTTTTTGTTTTGAGAGGGTGGAAATGCTGCGTAGATTTTGGGCAGAGGGTTGTAGCCCGGCACAAAAGACTTCTCGGGTGACAATTGTGGGTGGTTCCAGCACACCCTTGCATATGAGGTGTTAATGATTTCTTTTTTTTAAAGCCCTACTACATTTGAAGAAGTAGGGCCTGGCCCAAAAACTGCATTCGGGAAGGGGGGGCCGTCACTAATGTCTCTAACCATTCTGGGGGTACAGAAGTTGAATCCTTGTAAGTGGGAATGGGAAGGACTGATTCCGAAGCCACACAATCCAGTCCTATTACTTTTCAATGTGGACAGACTAGGAAACTGATTGTGGAATTGATACATTCTTATAATAGTTATAATCTTAAGCAGTAGTTTCAGACTGTCTCTGGGACTAGCAACACAGCTCTCAATGGGATAGACAGAAAAGGTTAGCCAGTGAGCCTAAGTAGGAGAACTAGGCTGGTTATTTAAAAATGGATGTTTGGTTTCAGAATCACTGCATACCGGCTAAGTCTTCTTGAGATAAGGAAGCCCTAAGTTGTCAATCCTCTGTACTCAGGATAATTGATTTGAGTTGTTTTCCGGACAATCCTTAGAGACTCCTACTATGAGATTACACGAGGCATATGAATTTTTCTTACACGTTTTTTTCATTCTCGTGTATTGGAACTGAGCTAGGTAATACTAAGCTTGGCCAAGGGCATCCTGACAACCTAGTGTAAGGTGGTGGATGCAAACTAAAAAAATTTTTTTTGAAACGCCATTAAATGTGCATTGAGTCATATGGTAAAATTACCATGTCAGATTTAAATTTTTTGGTAAAATGATTATGCTAGGTAGAAATGCTGCTTATACATTTAAAGAGACAGAAGGGTATAAGAGAAAAACCACCCAATCTGGAGTCCCAAGGCCTTGGATTTTGTTGCTCACTGCTCATCTGATCCCGTTTGTTTCCACATTTATATATAAAATGAAATATCTAAGGTTCCTGAAATCTTCATATCTGTGATTTGGATTGGGTAGGATAGTAATAATAGATACATAAGTTTAAAGTTCCCGAATTTCTTTAATGGATATTATCTTATTTCATTATCCCCATTTCACAGATAAAGAAACTGGGAAGTAATGTTCTCTGGTTTCAAGAGAAAAAAATCATAGTTTTACTACTACTTGGATTATACTTTAGTGACTTACCGAGACTAAAAAATTTATTAAATTATGATGATTCTTGTGATGATTGTTTTTGAACTCACCTGATTCTTATACTGTGTAAATCTTTTTTTGTCGTGGTGTGGGATCTATCAGATCTTATGTTCTGAATACCCAGGGTCATCTCCATGTCACAGTGAAAGTAGAAATTTAGTAAATGCTACATTTCCAAAAAAATTAAATAAAATCAGCCAGAAGAGCAATCTTACTTCAAACAATTGAATATTTGTCAAGGTTGGTTAAAAACAAACAAACAAACAAAAACCCTACCAAAATTAGTTTGAAAGGGAAACAATAGAATAAAAGGATTGGCTGCAGAGACTTCCTTAAAAATTTAGGAATTGTGAATAATTCTTTTTTGTGCCTCCTTGGCAGTCTGGAGAAACTAATCCCTTTGTAGGATAATGTTTTTATTGCAAAAAATAAAATACATCCTGTGTAAAGGAAACCAATTACATTGAAATACTAAACACTGAAATACTAAATAAATTACTAAAATAGTTTTAAGAAAAAGTTTATGAACCCAAGTTTAAGAAATCCTTTATTTTCCAGTTATATAAGATTAGAGGATCCTTCTTTTTTGTTATAAAGGTTGTAAGTGTTCCATCATTAGGAATTTGGAATTTAGCTTACCTGACTACATTTAAGCCAATCAGAATCCAAGCCCACTTTTTCCCACAATAATGTAAGGTCCATTTCTTTTATATTTTGGCTTTTCATCTTTGAGCAAACCTGGTATCTTGGACTTGTACCACCAAGTCTGAGGAAATGCCACTTTTTTGGAATTATGGTTTGTTTCTATAGTCAAAGAAGCAAATAGCTGCCCTGGTCTGGTTGTAGTAGGACTGCTTAGGACTGTCTTGCTCTACACTTTAAGGTCCCTACTGTAGCCTACTCCTCCCCAGTTCTTTATTTTACCCTGGACTTTATCAGTGGTTGCATGTTAAATTCTCTTAGTTTTTATCCTTACTGATAGTACCTAATAGAAAAATTGTACTTTTTAAAAATGAAAATGGATTGTTAGATACACATATTTATGTATGTGCCTTATCTGGTTTCTCATTTCTGCTCACTGTTTTAAGGAGTGACTGAAATTGGTAGCACCATTTTTAAACTTGATCAGAGTTGTATAATTCAATAGTTCAGTGATTAAGTATCTGCAAACTTGATTTTGTACCTCTCTACCTCCTCCCCTGTCTACACCTTTTAGTAGATAGAGCTGCTTCCAAATAGCTGAATAGATGACACTGCTTACTTTATAGGATCCGGTGATGAATGAGCAGAAAGGTCTTGGACAAAAGAAATGCCCCTCAATTAATTACTTGCCCATTAAACAGCTTAGTTCTTTATCTTTAGTGCTGTTTGTGTTCAGTAGCAAAGGTAATTTAGGACCCTTAGTCTTTAACTCTTTTTGATTTAATGCTTTTGATTTCCCTACTCTGTGACCCAAATTTCCTTGACTTTTTTAATACTTATCTTCCATAGTTCTCCTCTGACACATCTTTTTATTTTCTTTCTCCTTTCCCCACATCATTCACAAACAATTCTTTGGATGGTCTCTAAGGCTTTGTGTACTTGTTACACCTCTTCATGTTGTTCCTTAGGGGCACTTATGGCCTCTTGACTTCCACTATCATTTCTGTTGATCGACTTCCAAATGTATTATAGTAGCACACCTAAGTCATAACACTTAGAATCAGATTAAAATATATTTGGGGAATATTTGACAAAAATACAGCAAAACATAGATAAAATTACATTTTTAAACTATTAGTATTTAACTTACACAGATCCTTATGTAGTTTAGTGTAGTGCAGTTTGTCATTTTTGTATACTAGTTTTCTACTTGCCTAATGGAACAGTTCCTCTTGAATATTCTGCCTCCCCTCCCCCTAACTCTGCACATCTAATACATCAATCCAAAAAGTTTCCCTCTTACCTCTTCATCAGTTCTTCACCTATATCCCCTTTGGTGTTTCTAATGGCATGTCTGGGTAAATGTGCTCTTTGGCTAGTCTGGGGTGCCTAGACTCTAGCCCCCTTAATTAAGGGAATTTGTGAATTTGGATAGGGGAAAATTACATCTTTGTTTCCATATAACTAACTTCCTTTGCAATTCTACATGTTTTATTTTATGCATTTAAAAGTATCTGAGAAGGGGTCCATAGGCTTCACCAGATTCCCAAATTCCCTCCCCCCCCCAAAAAAAAGTTTAAGAAACCTTTAATCTAATTTTTCACCAAGTTCAATGGCTTCTTCCTTGGAGTATTATCTTTGTTTTTGTGGAACATCTAAAGAATCACAGAATTTTATTCTTAGAAGGAATCTAAGACGTCATCTGGTTTAATTCTTCATGGGAATCCTCTCTTTACCACATTTCTAACAATCGATCTTCCCCATCTCCATTTTCAGCTTCTAATTCTATTGTTGCTAATTACAACTGTTAAGTCTTTTCCTGGCATCTCCTCCTCTCTTTCCCCTCCCCTCCAACTCTCCCACAACCAGTTACACATCCTTGGTTCTTCCTATGGAATGATTTCAAGTACTTTCTAATCTTGGTTGATTTCCTTTGGATCGAAATGATGTTATTAGGGTAGAGGACAGTAAGACTTCCCCATTTCTGGAAACTAGGATTATGAGATTACTGATTGAGTTGAAAGGGATTTTAGAAGTCATTTAGTCCATTCTCTAGGTGTCCCACACTAAGGCACACAGGGGTTAAGTGACTTATGCAAAGCCATACAACTACTTTGGTGTTTATCTTTTCTATTGGGGTCTGTCATCTCATTTTACATATTTTGATTTTTTATCTAAACCCTTTGAACTTTTTACCTAAGGATTGGTATGTAGACACACATTTGTACTTGAGATGAGCAAATCTGATATATTTTTTTAAGTGTCCCTACTATGTATAGAACACTTTGTTAGGTATTGGGGGAAGGTTGAAAATTTATATATAAAGCCCTCAAGAATTTATAACCTGTCAATTTTTAAGTATTAAATGCTTAAAGGTAGCAACACAGGTGGCTCTAATACAGAATAAAGTTTGAGAGTTACAAAAACAGAATACAGAAAAAGGTCTTGAGGAATGCCATTATCTATCTAGGGGATCAGAGAAAGCTTCTTGAAGGAAGCTTTTGTTTCATTTGGACTTAAAAGTATGGATAACATTTCAACAAATGAAGATGGAGAAAGTCAACATTCCAAGTATAAAAAAAGAAATATGAGTAAAGACATGGAGTTTGAGACTGCAGTGTATTTAAGGGGCAAAGCACTGTCCAGTTTAAATGGAGCAAATTATATTTGGTATAAAGATGAAAAATGGTAGTGTAGTCACTAAAAATTTAAAAATGTCAGAAAAGGCAATTTGAACTTTTATAGCCAATGGGGTCACAGATTTATAGATTTCAAATTGAAAAGGACAAAATAGGTCTTTCCTTTTTGTCCCTTTCTAGATTAAGTGATTAGGGAGCCATTGAAGGTTTTTTAGTACTATGCTCAGAGAAGATGACCAGACTAG
This sequence comes from Myrmecobius fasciatus, assembly GCA_023553655.1. Taxonomy (NCBI): domain Eukaryota; kingdom Metazoa; phylum Chordata; class Mammalia; order Dasyuromorphia; family Myrmecobiidae; genus Myrmecobius; species Myrmecobius fasciatus. Next base: position 333,165 of record JAJPUD010001061.1, read on the forward strand.
GTGGTGTACATAAGAAAGTTTATTCCATTAGAGATCAGTTCATATCCTACTTAATGCAAGATGCCTTTTCAGGTCATGCCTCATTCGGTCTGGTATTATTATACTCCTATTTATTTGTGGATACGTCTTGTGTGTTTTGTGGTTTATTGTAGGTTGTCTGTTAAGTTGAACTCCTTGAAGGCAGGTACAATTCTTGCTTTTGTTTTTATCTCCACCTAGCACAGTAGCTGGTACATAGTGAAAGCACTTAATAAATATATATTGGAGAAAGAATCTTGGAGATTGTATAGGTTCATAAGAACTAATTTTAATAGTCTGTATTGGGGTTGGGAGTGATAATGGCCCAAATTAGAATGGTGGTTGTGGGAACAGAGAGGGAGAGAGTATATATAAGGCGTGTTTTAGAAAGAGAAAGAACAGAACATGCTAACTTCCCCTTTATCTTTTGAGTGAAATAAGATAATCCCCGGGTTACAGGGAGAATGGAGATGCCACAGACCTGAATCTATGAAACATTATTCATAAATAGGGAGGGGTAGTTAGGAGAAAAAAGTAAAAAACAGAATTTTTAGCAGGTTTAGAGGGGGAAATAAGCTTAGTTTTAGGATGTATTAACTTTGGGTGGGACACCCTGGACTGTCCCCAGAAAGTTAAATTTATGCAGTAGATTTAATATCAGTAGATGAAATATAAGGATGGGAAATTAAGTTCATCCCCATTCAATATGGTTTCATCTCATTGAATTTGGTAAATTGTTCAATCTACTTCAGTTTTTTTGGATCCTTATTTTTGTCACTCAGGATTATTAGATCAATTGTGCATAACTCAGAATAATTGTGAGGATCAATTAAAATAACGTATGTATAGATATTTGTAAACATTAAAATGTTATATAAATGTGCTGATATTGATGTTAGTACTATTGAAGTGATTTGATATATTCTCTGTCTTTTCAGCATTATGTAGGATTACCAACTTCAAAACAATTTCATTAAATATTTGCCGTTTTTGAAGTTAGAAGCTCAAGAAACCAATTTCAACTGTCTTTAAAGTTTGAAAAATAATGCTTTAAAATGTTGCTTTACCCATATAATTGATTTTTTAAAAAAAAATGTTGACTAGATTAGGACAAAGGACAGATCTTTGGGCAAATTCATCAAAGATATTTAGATTGACATTGACATATTAACTCCTACTCTTTGTGATTTAGTCATTCATCCATTTAAGTTGCACTGTTTTCTAATCTTTGCCTTTTCATCACATTCTCAAGCCATGCTACAAATGACATTGTCAGATGCTGCTTAGTACTTCTGTGGTCTTTTGGGCATGATGGTGTAATAGAAAGAGAAGTTTACTTGGATTCAGTTAACACTTGAATTCAAATTCTCCTTTTGACACCCAGCTTTATGACATAGGTATTTAACCGTGCTGAGCCTGTCCCTTATATAAAATGGGAATAATTATGAGTACAGTTTATCTGAGTTGTTGAGATTCAAATGTGATAATAAATGGAAAGTGTTTTACACATCTTAAATTGATACATTAATGTTGTTACTATGACCTTGTGACAGTTCAATTCATTTGTAAAATGAGGGGTGTTCAGAGTTGATAATTTCTTTTTTTTTAATAAATTTTTTTTTAACCAGTAAAAACCCATCTTCTCTCCCTAATTCTCTGTCTGAGAAAGACAAATCCTCACTTACAGACATGTATAGTTAAAGCAAAACAAATAACCCAAAAAAAGTTTTATATTGAACTTTTGAGAGTCTATCAGGAGGTAGGTAGACTTTCATCTGGAATTTGTTTCATTGAAATTATACTTAATCATCAATCTGATCCAAATTTCTTAATCTTTCAGAGGCTTTTTTTTACTTTTCATTATTGTTGTATTTATATAAATTGTTCTTCTGTTTTGCTTACTTTATACAGGTCTTCCATAGGTTTCTCTGAAAACACACCTTCATGATCTCTTAAAAGATGATAGTATCCTATCACCTATTCCAAAATTTGTTCAATCATTCCTCAGTTGTTAGGTTCTCCTTCAGTTTCCAATTCTTTGCCACCACAAAAAAAGCTATAAATATCTGTAAATCCTTCTGGTTTGCTTTACTTTATGATTAACTACTCCCTTAACCTATCTTTCCTCAGATTTCCCCATTCTGTTCCTTTTCCATCCATTTTCCTTTTGAGTGAGATGAATTTCTGTAGCCACTTTTGTATATTTTCTTTCCTTTGACCAATTCCATTGAGAATGAGGTTCAAGTTATCAGCCATTCCTTCAGCTCCTCCTACTTTGTATAGACTTATACTTGTATATGTCAATTGTGTAAAATAATTTCCCCTAATCTTCCTCTCCTTCCTTTCCCCCCTATTCTTCCATTCCCTTTTCATTAAAAAAAAAAAAAAAAAAAGGTCATTGACATAACAAAACTCTCCTGTGTAATTAAACTACTTCTGTGATTCCTGAATATTATATTGGGGACAGGGAAGAAAGGAACACCTGTATTATCTTCTCTTAGCAAAATGTAAGCAATTTATCTTTATTTTAGACCCAAACTTTTTTGAAATTTGTTAATTTGTTTATGCTTACTGTTTTATTTTTTAAAGTAGACCTTTTTATTTTCAAAACATATTCATGGATAATTTTTCAAAATTACACCTTGCAAAACCTTGTGTTCTAATTTTCTCCCCCCTTCTCCCACCCTTTCTCCTAGATGGCAAGTAATCCAATATATGTTAAACATGACAGAAATATATGTTAAATCCAATATATGGATACATATTTATACAATTATCTTGCTGCACAAGAAAAATCAAACAGGAAAAAAAATTAGAAAGAAAATAAAATGCAAGCAAACCGTAACAAAAAGAGTGAAAATGCTATTGTTGTGAACCACAGTCAGTTCCCACAGTCTTCTCTCTGGGTGTAAATGGCTCTCTTCATCGAAAGATCATTGGAACTGGTCTGAATTATCTCATTGTTAAAGACATCCACATCAATCAGAATTGATCATCGTATAATCTTGCTGTTGCTGTGTACAATGATCTCCTTGTTCTGCTCATTTCACTTGGCATCAGTTCCTGTAAGTCTCTCCAGGCCTCTCTGAAATCAGCTTGCTGATCATTTCTTATAGAACAATTATATTCCATAACATTCATATATGTAGGCTTTTCTGAAATCATCCTGTCAATCATTTCTTATAGAACAATAATATTCCATAACATTCATATACCATAATTTATTCAACCATTCTCCAATTGATGGGCATCCATTTAGTTTCCAGTTTCTTGCCATTACAGAAAGGGCTGCCACAAACATTTTTGCACATATGGATCCCTTTCCTTCCTTTAAGATCTCTTTGGGATATAAATCCAATAGAAACACTGCTGGGTCAAAGGGTATGAACAGTTTGATAACTCTTGAGCATAGTTCCAAATTGCTCTCCAGAATGATGGGATCTGTTTGCAGTTCAACCAACAATGTATCAGTGTCCCAGTTTTCCCTCATCCCCTCCAACATTTGTCATCTTTTCCTGTCATCTTAGCCAATCTGAGAGATGTGTAGTGGTATCTCAAGTTGTCTTAATTTACATTTCTCTGATCAATAGTGATCTATAGCATCTTTTCTTTGTTTCTTTTGATTCTTGTATTGACACTTCAAAATAATCTGTAGTTCTGGTCTTTTCAGTCAGGAGAACTTGGAAGTTCTTCATAGAAGTTCATCTTCTCCCTTCTTCCTCTGCACATAGCTTTTATCCATTGCTATTGGTTAAATTATTCTTTATTGTAAGCCCGTATCTTTTGCCTACTTGAGTATTATATTCTATTCAAGGTCTTAGCACCATTACAATGGAGGCTGCTAAATCATGTATGACTCCAACTGTTGCTTTTTAGTACTTGAATTCTTTCTTTTTGGCTATTTGCAGTATTTTTTCTTTGACCTGAAAGTTCTGGATTTTGGCCAGAATATTCCTGGAGTTTTCATTTTGAAGTTTCTGGAGGTGACCAGTAGCTTCTATTTCCACTTTGTTTTTTATTGTGGTGTTCTGATTTTGTTTACTCATTCTTCCTCCTACTGCCTGACTTAAGAGTTAGTACTTGGTTGTTCTTTTCTAGAGGGAATAGCTGGGAAGGTCCTCTTGCTGTTTTCTTGGGGTAATAGTTTTTCTGTTACTCTAGGTTCTCAGGGATAGCTCAGGTTGGGAACCTGCAAGTTTGCAATTTTCCCAAAGTGATCTGATCCAAGGGGAGCTGGTAACTAAACATCTACTCCCCTTCCCCACCCCTCTACTTCCACCTCTTTCACTTCTGCCTATACTTGACCTGCTTTGGATCAGAGCAACAGACCTATGAGTTAGTTACCTTAAGAGTTTCAGTAGACTCAGCCACTATCAATCAGTTAGGTAGAATGTTTTTCTATGGGATTAGAAGTTGGAATTGAGATCTCACATGACGATCTGAGCCACACAGCTGCTGCTTGTTTCCAAACATGCTCCATATTCAATATATAGTCTAAGGACCACAATTGCTTCTCAATCTACCCTGGATCTAGGGAGTGATTGACAAATCTGCCAATTGGCACCTATTTCTGCACCCTGCCCAAGATTCAGTGCCTTGTTTGTACCTGGGACCTCTTCTTACTCTGGAGCATGATTGTCCTTTTTTAATTTTTGAGGGAACTTCTAGCCACCCTCTGTCCCCAAAATCTACAGACCTTTGGGTCTGTCTGCCTATGCCAACCCGGGCTGGAAAATGACTCGTTTTTCTTGAATTTCCTCATCAGCATTCAGTCTGGTGTGTTTTTAAAGATCTGTTTGAGTTATTATTTTTTTTTTTTTTGCTGAGGCAATTGGGGTTAAGTGACTTGCCCAGGGTCACACAGCCAGGAAGTATTAAGTGTCTGAGACCAGATTTGAACTCAGGTCCTCCTGACTTCAAGGCTGGTGCTCTATCTACTACATCATCTAGCTGCCCCTTGAGTTATTTTTTTTGGGGGGGGGGAGGGAGAAGAGAGAGCTTTTTCTCCTATTTCTGTCTACTATTCTACTGTCTTCTCTTTGCCTTATAGTAGATGATTTCTAAGGTCTCTTCAAAGTTGGAATTCTATGATTATAAATATTTTGATGAAATTTATGTTATGTTAGTCTCATTCTTCTGGTTTGTAGTCTAGAAATCCTTTGAAAAATGGAAATGAAGTTAGATTGGCATGTTCTGCTCTTAAATGAGTTCTTATTGGGTATTAGTAATCAGTGCTTCCTTGTAAGTGTTCATAAACTAAGCATAAAATTTTGTCAGATTCAAAAGACAAATTCACTGTCCTGTAATTTGAAGATTCTACCTCTATCTTATTCTCCCTTTAAAAATCATTACAACATATCCTTTGATCCAGCAGTACCACTAATGGGTTTGTATTCCATAGAGATCATAAAAGAAGGAAAAGGATTCACATGTGCAAAAATGTTTGTAGCAGTCCTTTTTGTAGTGGCAAGGAACTGGAAATTGAGTGAATGCCTATCTGTTAGAGAATGGCTGAATAAGTTACAGTTTATGAATGTACTGGAATATTATTGTGCTATAAGAAATGATAAGCAGGCTGATCTCAGAAAAGTCTGGAAAGACTTACATGAACTGATGCTGAGTGTAGTGAGCAGAAGTAAGAATATTGTACATAGTAACAAGAATTGTGATGATCAGCTGTGGTGAACTTATCAACACTGAGGTGATTCAAGGCAATTCCAGTAGATTTGGGGTGGAAAATGCCTTCTGCATCCAAAGAGAGAACTACAGAAGAGTGAATGTGGAATGAAGCATAGTATTTTCACCTTTTTTGTTTGATTGTTTCTCATGATTTTTTCCCTTTTGGTCTGATTTTTCTTATACAACATGACAAATATGGAAATATGTTTAAAAGAATTGCACATATTTAACTTACATCAGATTGCTTGGTGTCTTGAGCAAGGGAGAGGTAAAGAGGGAGTGAGAAAAATTTTGAATATAAAGTTTTACAGAAGTGAATGTTGAAAACTGTCTTCACATGTATTTGGAAAAACAAAATAATATTGAAGAGTAAAAATAAAAAAAAGGATCATTACAACATCCACATTACAGTCCATAGTATTTCTCTTGTTAGCCAGTTTTTCAAAGGTCATCAACAGAAACTTAGCGATCCTAGGCATCTATGATCATCTTCCAAGTCCTTTCTTTACTCTAGGATTTAATTTCATCGTGCCTGTTGAATAGGTACTCTGTTCTGCTTGTTTCTTGCAGCCTTAGTTCTTTAACCATTTTTGTTGATTATTGAAGATCATTCTCCTTTGATAAGAGAGAATAAAAATGATCTAAAGCAGGAGTTTCTAATATTTTTTTGTGTCATAGAACTTTTTGCCAATCTAGTGAATCCTGTGGACCCTTTCTTAGAATAATGTTTTTCAGTACATAAAATAAATACATAAGATGAAAAAAATATGGATCAGTTCTCTGCTGCTTGTGCTAATTTTGGCCTAACACCATCAAGAAAACACAGGTGGGTACTCCATCAGCCAGTATCACACCATCCATATGTGGAACCATGGGTTCACCAATGAGTTTTGAATGCTATGGATAAGTTCACTTACCTTAGCAGGTATACTTTACATGGATGTCCACATTGCTGACACACACTGCCAAAGCTTAGCTTACTGTTTGGGAGGCTCCAAGGGAAAGTGTGCCAGAAACACAAAAAGAAATCAAAGGTTAGTGAAAATAAGAATGGAATTTCTTTTCCGTCCAAGTTCCCAGACTTGAAATCTATTCAGTGGACCTTAAGTTAAGGACCTCTCATCTAAAGGGTCTTAGATCTGATTTACTCTTGGACTTGGATGGTATGCTTAAAATGTACAGATGATACAAAGTGAGGTGGAAATAAATAACATGGTAATTGAAAGAATTGGGATCCAAAAAAGCCTAGTAGGCTAGGAAGTTAGGCCATATCTAATAATAATGAAATTTAATAGGAGTCAAATTTAAAGTGTTGCATTTAGGTTCAAGAAAATCATCTTCATGTATTTACAAGGGGAAAGGTGTGGCCAGATAGCAGTTTGTTTGAAAAAGGTGTGGGGAATTTGAGTGGACAGGTTGAATAGTAGTATTCATCATTGTGATATGTCAACCCAAAGAAAGTTAACTGTCCATGGAAAGAGTAACAGGGTTTAGGACTTCAGAGATGGTAGTGCTATTGTTTGCCTTGGTCAGATCACACCTATAATATTGTCTTCTGGGAATCATGTTTTTCCCAAAGATACTTACAAACTGGAGAATGAATAAAGCTGGTGAAGTGCTTCAAGATCGCAAGGCAGCTAGGATAGCCTAATTAATTTGCCTACCCACAGTCATCCTTGAAAGTTCCAAATTGATACTCTTAAGACTAGGTCTGACAGTATCTGCTCAAGATTCTCTTCTCAAGAAACTTTAGTTGATTTTTGAACCTAGGGCAAAATACAAACAAATGCTCTTTGTAGTCTGACTTTATGGTTGATGCTTCCAAATGATTTCTCCCCTGCCCTTCCCCCCTCCCTTTTGTGTCAGATTGACCCATTATATGTTTTTCATATCCGGCAGTCTATATCCTACCTCCATAGTTTTGCTCAGACAGTCTCATGCTTAGAGTCCTCCCCCTCCTTAGCTTCCACATCTTGAAATCCTTAACTCCCTTCAGGGCATTTTTTGTTATCACATCCTACTAGAAGCCTTTCCTCTTTTTGCCTAGTAATTAGAGTTCCTCCTGTATTAGTGCAGGGATTATTTAATGTTTATCTTTGTATCCCTAGTGTTTGGAACATAGTAGGTGGTTAATAAATATTTGTTTTATTTAATCAAATTGCACATGACTCTTTTGGATGTTTTACCCTGAAAAGAAGATGTAGATCATATTGCCCAGGAGTCTTTGGATGTTTACCCTGAAGAGTAGATTTAGAGGAGTCTTGATAGATTTGCAGATAATTGAAGGGCCAATTATGTGGAAGAAAATCAGGCTTTGACTACTTGGTCTCACATTAGACCTAGGAGCAGCAGCTAGAACTTTGAGGGAGGTAGATTGATGAGAACAAAAACTTCATGACTTTTGGGATTATCTGAAGTAGTATGGATCCCAAGGAAATTGTGATTACAGTTTCCCTCTACTGGAGGTTTTTAGGCAAAAATGTTGGTTGACTATTTGTTAGTTATATTGGAGATTCTTGTTCAGATATGGATAGAATTTGCCTTTGGAGATCCTACCAGCCAAAAAATTATGCGAGATGAAGAGTTAGAACTTCTTCCTTTGGTCTCTTACCAGCTAATCTATCCTAAGTGTAGTATACTTAGTTTCTCTCATTTGGATGTAAGCTTCTTGAGGGAAAGAACTATTTCATCTTTGTTTTTGTATTTCCAGTGCTTAGCAAGTGCCATATATATATGTATATATATATATGTATATATAGTAAGAGCTTAATGAAATGATTATTGATTGATTTATATCCATAGCATAGTTTTGAAAAGCCTTTCTTATTGTCCTTGAACTTCATACCTCTTGAGTCAGTTTTTCTTTCTCTTCCATTATGGCCTTCATCTCCATATTCTGAAATTATCTAAATCAGTGCTCTTCAAAATGAGTCCTTGGCACTCTGGCAGGCTATGGCCTTGGCCTCAAATAATGTGTGATCAGCCTGTGGGAGGATGAAATTGATGGGTTATCCCACTCTTCCTGTCATAATCCTTAACACATATACCCAACAAGTTGGACATCTGCCCTTACGCTCATTATATCCCCCAACATTTTCCACTGTTGGGCAAGTTTCCAACTTTCCTTCTTTAGCTTCTCACTATAGTTATAACATAACATAGGTAGGATATAGCAATAGCTGCACAGCAGTTACCTTTAGTGAAAATTTCCCCCATGTCTGCCAGATCAGTGGTGGTATACTAAAATAGAAAAGGGTCCCTCTGAGCAACGTATTGATGTTGTTTTTCAGTCATTCATTTCTATCTGACTGACCTGTGAACCATGCTTTTCATGGGATTTTCTTTGCAAAGATACTGGAACAATTTGTTTTTTCCTTTTCCAGGTGGATTAAGGCAGAGGTTAAATGACTTGCCAAGAGTCACACAGTTATTAAGTATCTAGGCAGGATTTGAACTCAGGTTCTCCTGAAATTAGGCCCAGTACTCTATTCATACCCTTAAACACTGATCCATCTAGATACCTTCATTATTGACTTAGAAAACCACAGATGATTATATATGTTGTGTGCTGTTTTTATTTTGTTACATGCATACCAATTACATTTTAATCTGGTTCTGCCACACTTTGGAGTTAGAGTGTGACCCCCCTCTGCCCTACATATATATCCTCATAGTTGGTGCAAGTCCCTCTCTGATGGTGGGCTCTGCACTTAGGAGCAGTTACTGATGAGTAAAAGAAGTCCCTTTTCATTTTGGATAGGAGGGAATGATTTGCCCAGGAATGGAGATGTTGTAGTCTGCCTCATAGATTTAATTATATTGTCACCTCCCTTCTCCTTCCAAGAACCTATTTCTTAGGAACTCCTGTTTCTGCTGAGAGCACCACCATCTTCTCAATGTAGAACAAAGATCCTTGTCTTGTCATCCTTAAATTCAGTCTAACTGGTTTTTGGCCAAATCTTTCATTCTTCTCTACATCTCTCACATTCATCCTTTTCAGTTACATAACCATTACAATCCTTATTGTAATGTAATGTAATGTAATGTAACCCTTATTACCTTTCACCCAGACTATTATAATAGGCTCCAGGTGGTATTCCTACTTCAAGACTCTTCCCTATTTAATTTATCCTTGGCATATCTGCCAAAATGATTTTCAAGTTCATATCTGGTATCACTCTCCTTTAGTTATTAAGCACGAGTGGCTTCCTTTTGACTCTTAAGATCAAATATAAATTCCTCTGACATTTAAAGCCCTTTTTATAACCTACCTTCCAGCCATCATGCTGCACTTTAACTAGACAATTTGGCCTTTATGCTCTTCATACTCACATAGAAAAATATACAACTAAAGTATTTAAAGAATAATGAAAAGTTAAGATATGCTGCCATTCCTTAAAATAATAAAAGAAAAATAAATTATATGGAAAACTTTCTGCTGAGTTGAAACAAGACAATTATTTTGTTTTTGTTTTTGTTTTGCATTGTGGGTGGTGAATATGTATACAAACATAACTCCTTCCAGAAAGTTATGTTCACTTTTATGTGTTTTTTGATTGTTATGAGACAGCTGTAGTGCAGATAAGATGAGATTACCCCTGACTCCAGCTCTGTGCCAGTTGGGCAATCGCTTAATGTCTTTGAGCCTCTGATTCTGCAATCTGTCTAATGAATTTTTGGTATGGACTAGATAATTTATGAGGTCCTTTCTAAATCTATGATCCCACTATATATTTTCAATAAAGTATCTAAAAAGAAAATAATTTACCTGCTTGACTAGTTAATTGATAAAATTAACTGACTTATGATTGACAGTTATTACATACAGGACTGTCCTATCTCAGGATACCCACAGGGATTTTATATTGATGTTTTCAGTCACATTGCTCTCACTAAAAATGTTGCTTATTTTAGTGAGAGAAAACAAGTTTTTTTCCCTATTAAAATACTTAAAATTTTGCATATTAAAGCAAAATGTTATGTACTTTGAAATTTCTATTTTTATTTAATATGTTTTCAAGTTATATTCAAATTTTAAGATTTTTGAATTCTAGGTTCTCTAACTTATCCCTATCACATGTGAAGTTATGCAAAATATTTCTATAAAAGTCAAGTTGTGAAAGAAAATATAGGTCCCCCCACCCTTATGAAAATAAAAACCTCAAGAAAATTTAAATTAAAAATAAAAAGAGAGAGAAAGAGAGAATGCTTCTATCTGTATTCAGACACAATAAATTCTTTCTCTGGATATGGATAGGATTCCTATCCATTGTTATATATGTAGTAGTTTGGATGATTGTGCTACTGAGGATAACAAAGTCATTCATAGTTGGTCATCCCAGAACATTGCTATTAGTTTGTATTTAGCATATTTTACTTTGTTCATGGAGAACTTTATAGGTTTGATTTTCTTTGTTTTTCTTTTCTTTTTAATTAATTTTTTTATTTGCAAAACATATGTATGGGTAATTCTTCAACATTAACCTTTACAAAGCTTTCTGTTACAAATTTCCCCCCCCTACTCCCCACCCTTCCCCTAGATGGCAGGATATCCACTACATGTTAATTATGTTAAAATACTTGTTTGTTTTTCTGAGAGCATCCTGCTCATCATTTCCCATAGAACAATAATATTCTATCAGAAAAACCTTGCTTCAAAATTTTTTTACACTTAATATTACTGATTGTATTTCCCCCCATTTATTTTCTCCTTTCACCCTATCCTCCTCAAAAGTATTCTGCTACTGACCATTCCCTTTTCCAATATACCCTTTCTTTTTTTATCACCCTCCTCACCTTCCCATATCCCATTCCCCTCTTATATTCCTGCAGGGTGAGATAGATTTCTATACTTTTATTGAGTATGCATGTTATTTCCTATTTGAGCTAATTCTGATGAGAGTGGGGTTGACTCACTCTCCCTATTCTCTCCAAGTTTTTTCTTGCCTCTTTTTTTATGGCAGATAATTTACACTATTCTACTTCTTTCTTTCCCTTTCTCCCAGTACATTCATCTCTCATTCCTTAATTTAATATTTTTTTAAAAAAGATATTATCCCTTCATATTCAACTCACACACATTCCTTCTATCTATATACACTCCTAGGTGCCATAATAATGAGAACATTCTAATGAGTTACAAGTATCATCTTCCTATGTAGGAATGCAAACAAATAAACTTTATTAAGTCCCTTATGATATCATTTTCCTGATTACCTCCTTATGCTTTTCCCGAGTCCTGTATTTGAAAATCAGATTTTCCGTTTGGCTCTGGTCTTTTCAACATGAATTCTTGAAAATCCTTTGTTTCATTAAATGACCACCTTTTCCTTTCAAGGATTATACCCAGTTTTGGTGAGTTGGCATTCTGGGTTGCAATCCTAGCTTCATTGCTCTCCAGATTATCATTCCAAGCTCTTTGGTCTTTCATTGTAGAAGCTGCTAAATCTTGTGTTATCCTGACTGTGGCGCCACTATACTTTAATTTTTTTTCCTGGATGTTTGCAATGTTTTCTCCTTGACCTTGGGAGTACCAGAATTTGGCTATAATATTCCTGGGAGTTTTTATTTTGGGATCTCTTTCAGGAGGTGATTGGTGGATTCTTTCAATTTCTATTTTACTCTCTAGTTCTAGAATATCAGGGCAGTTTTTCTTGATGATTTCTTGAAAGCTGATGTCCAGACTCTTATTTATTTATTCATTTTTTTGATCATGACTTTCAGGTAGACCAATAATTATTTCTCCTGGATCTATTTTACAGGTCAATTGTTTTTCCAATGAGATATTTCACTTTTTTTTTTCCTCTTTCTAGATCTGATTTTACTTGTGCAGTAAGAGAACTGTATAAATACGTATACATATATAGGATTTGTCATATAATTTAACATATTTAACCTGTATTAGACTACCTGTCATCTAGGGGTGGGGGTGAGGGGAAGGAGGGGAAAAATTTGGAACAATTTTTTTTTTTTTTTGCAAAGGTCAATGTAGAAAAATCACTCATGTTCTGTAAATAAAAAGCTTTAATTAAAAAAACAAAAATAAAGTAGGGCTCTGTTTCCAGGGTGGGAAGTCCCTGGTTTGGTCCCTGGAAGTCCAGGGTTGGTCCCAAGTTTCAGGGATTTTGTATAACTGTGTTCAGAAATCCTAGGAGTCTTGACCACAAGCACTCATTTCTGCCCTGGGAGCTGTTAGGTGTGTCCCTGCCCCACTGTAGGTGTAAGATCTGGTGTGCTGGCCAGAGCTAGGACTGCACTGGGACTCCATACCAAACTCACACCTCATTGCCATAGATTCTCTCCACTGACCTTCTGAGTTGTCCTGGTGTCCTCTGGCTGAGGAGGTCCAGAAGCCTCCAGCACTGCTGCTGATGCAGACGACCTGCATCACTGAAGCTAGGGTTGGGCGGGAGGCATGCTGGTTTTCCACTGTGGTTCAACAGACCTTCCAAATCCTCTTTGCTGTCTCTGGGTTAAGAGGTCTAGAAGCCACCAGTACTGCTGCTGATTCAGAGATTGTGTTGGGGTGGGGACTACTCTGGCCCAACCTGCACTGGGACTACATGCTAGACTTCCACCTTGGTGTCATAGACCCTTTCGGCTGAGCTTCTAAGTTGCCTTTGGCTGGAAAATATTCTACTCCATCTTTTTTGGGTGTTCCGACGCTCTCAAACTTTAGTCATTATTTAAAAGAATTTGGAGAAATTTGAGAGTGGTTGGGCAAGTTCCTGTCTTTATTCTGCCATCTTGGTGACACCTCTGTTTTTAGTTTTTTTTTTTTTTTTTTTAAAGTACAGTAGCATTTATAGAATTTAAAAAAATTTAAGCATACATATATTGTATGTGCAGTAGACTACTGTTCTGGGTTACTAGGATTGTTACTCAATTTTTAGGATACTTGATTTAGAGTTGAAGTAATCTTTTTGCCTTTTTATTATGTAGATAAGGCCATTTTGCTATGTAAAATAAGGAAATTTGAGGGCCTTTAAGGTCAAGTGAGTTGCTCAGTTATTTGTGCAGTAAAGAGCTGAAGAGCTGAGTCAAGATTTGAACTTGAGTCTGCTGCTCCAAATCCAATGCTCTTCCTATTATATTATCTTTACCACTTGCTTTTAGGTTTGCACACGACTTTTCTAAACAATATTTGTGCCAAATAGTCTATTATCTCTATTTTCAGGTGAATAAATTGAGTCTTGAAAGATTAAGTGAACATTCACTTCTTGGATATACTTTGCTATTATTAATTCTCTTTAATTTAGGGTTATATAGAATATTTTTATCCCAAAAGAGCCCAATTGCAAATATGTAACAACTTCATATTTCACCCTAATCGTCATTTCCAGTCAACACTAAAAGCCTCTTAAATTTGACTGGCTAGCTTGATTTGAATTTTCCTAGCACATAGCACAGAATCCTTTGTCTCCTGTTATAAAGTACAGTGGCTTGGGCATAGTTGACACTTAACTGTTCAAATGGAATTGAATCCCCTGTTATTTGGAAAGAAATTAAACTTTGACATAGATTAGACAAGAACAAAAAGGAAGTTGCCACTTTTATTAGAATCCTCTCACTATAAGGAAGAATAATGGGAACCAGAAGGAAGTTCATAGATCAAAAGTCAGATGAGATTTCATTTAGGAAAGTCTATTTAGGAAAGAAAGAATGGAACAGAATTTATTAAGCAAGCACCTACTTTGTGCCAGATACTGTATTGAGTACCTTTGACAAATATTACTACCTTTTGCCCCATATCACTATTGATCAGAGAAATGCAAATTAAGACAACTCTGAGGTACCACTACATACCTGTCAGATTGGCTAAAATGACAGGAAATAATAATGACGAATGTTGGCGGGAATGTGGGAAAACTGGGACACTGATACATTGTTGGTGGAACTGTCAACGGATCCAACCATTCTGGAGAGTAATTTGGAACTATGCTCAAAAAGTTATAAAACGGTGCCTACCCTTTGATCCAGCAGTGTTTCTATTGGGCTTATATCCCAAAGAGATCTTAAAGGAAGGAAAGGGTCCCACATGTGCAAGAATGTTTGTGGCCGCCCTTTTAGTAGTGGCTAGAAACTGGAAACTGAAAGGATGCCCATCAATTGGAGAATGGCTGAATAAATTATGGTATATGAATATTATGGAATATTATTTTCTGTAAGAAACGACCAGCAGGACGATTTCAGAGAGGCCTGGAGAGACTTGCATGAACTAATGCTGAATGAAGTGAGCAGACCCAGGAGATGATTATACATGGCAACAATACTATATGATGATCAATTCTGATGGACATGGCTCTCTTCAACAATGAATTGTTTCAAACCAATTCCAGTTGTTCAGTGAAGAAAGCCATATACACCCAGAGAGAGGGATATGAAATGTGGACCACAACATAACATTTTCATGCTCTCTATTGATGTTTGCTGGCATTGTGTTTCCTTTCTCTGATTTTTCTTTCTTGTAGATACGATTGTTCTTGCACAGCAAGATAAGTGTGGAAATATGTATACATATATTTGATTTGTCAAGTATTTTATCATAATTAACATGTAGTGGATTTCCTGCCATCTAGGGGGAGGGATGAGGACTAGGAAGAAAAAATTCGTAACAGAAAGCTTTGTAAGGGTCAATGTTGAAGAATTACCCATACATATGTTTTGCAAATAAAAAGCTTCAATAAAGAAATAATATTACTACCTTCTCTGTGAATCTGGGAAGTAGGTACTGTTATTACCTTCATTTTATAAGGAAGGAAAAGAGATTAAAAAGACTTAGCCCAGAAGCATATATCTAGGAAGAATTTGAGGCCATTTTTGAATTCAAATCTTTCTGGTTCTATTCCAACACCTTCATTTTACAGATGAGAAAACAGGCCCAGAACAGTGAAATACTTTGCCTATGATTAGTTAATAGGTGTCAGAGGTTAGAGTTGAATCCAGAACTTTCAATACCATGCTAGTATTCATTTTACTGTATCACACTGCCATGTTTAACTTTCCAGGTTGGTGGTCAGTTTTGATTTCAGGAAAAAATTGACAGATATTTCAGGGATTTAGTGGACTACCCTTCTTTGCAAGTTGTTCCGGGGAAGTGAGATAATCATTTGCAAGTGATGCTGTAAAAAAAAAAAAATCTTTTGTTTAGCGCTGGTTGAATAAGATAACCTTAGAAAGTCCATATTTTGTAATATTAAACTTTTTTTAGGGACAGTCAATTGATTGTCTTTGGCACTTTGGCAAATAATATCATATTGGACAATCTTGATTCTGCTCTTCTTGGGGAATATAGTTTTTAGGAGGATAGACTAGTTAATATGATTATTTTCCAGGCCAAAATGTCTATTTAAATATGTTTTGAATACCATACATTTTGACTTACATGCAGTTTTGGAAATTTTTTAATTTGCTTGAGGTATTTATAGTTGTTTTGCAATTCATATTTCCCCAAATGCTTTTAAAAATAATGCCCCAGAAAGATGATGTTGCCCATTTTGGGAGGTAACTGTTATAATAAAAATCTTTTTGGCAAATGTCATTTATAATGATCTTAAACTCTTTGAAATCTTGATTGAATGGTTTGGTTTCTTTATTTTCCCTTACTATGCTGATAGTTCCTTTTCACCACTGAGGAGTCTGGGAAAGGAGTTTTATTATTCTGAATTATGGGTAGAAAGAAGCAGGAATTGTGTTCTTTGAAATGAGGAATAGGAATCTGCAGTGGAGATACTTGTGGAAGCTGTGCCTTTCCGAAGAAATGTGGAGGCAGAGATTAAAACAATAATTGGATTTAGGACATTGCATCTAAACAGATTTGCCTTCTTTTGTAGATAAGCCTCAGTAAGATGGGCTTCAAAATGTGTGGTTGTTGTAGATTAAGATCCTTGATTTACTCCTAGTATTAAATTTCTCTCTTACAATTGAACAAAGATGTTTGCTTTGTAAGTGTGGAAAACAATTCCTATGTTATCTTGGGATACATTAGTGTAAAAGCTGGCTCTGAGTTGTCTCTGGGGAGAAAACTTATAGAAAAATGATTCATTTAGGATAATATGGCAGTAGGCAGAGAAAAGTGCTGTAAGACAAGAGGGAAGTTTCCCAGAAGTCTGAAGATTAATAAAAATACATTCACTCACTTTTTTTTAAGGGATTATGTTGAGGATTATTAGATGTTTCAAACCACAAATGATAAATATGATGATGGCAAGAGGGCTGGCCCCTGTTGTAGTCAAGACTCAAATTTCAGGGCCCAGTGCCATCATGTCCTGTGTGTGACTTTGAGTCAGTCACTTTACCTTTCATGTACAGTGTGAACATATTGTTCATCATTTACCCTTGTATTGTTTTTCCTGAAAAAAAAAAAAAAAAACCCAAAAAACTTTTTAAACCTTGAAAAAACCGTAAACTATTTACATTTTTTTTTTTTAAACAAATGAGTTAACTTGGCATAAGGAACAGTGGGATTTAGAATTTGAACACTTGGGGCAGCTAGGTGGCGAAGTGGTTAGACCACCAGCCCTGAAGTCAGGAGGACCTGAGTTCAAATCTGGTCTCAGACACTTAACATTCCCTAGATGTGTGACCCTGGGCAAGTCACTTAACCCCAATTGCCTCAGCAAAAAGCAAAAAAAAAAAAAAAAAAAAAAAAAATTGAACACTTGGCTCTGAATCTGTATTTTGCTACAATAATACTTTTAGACCTGCTTCCCAATCTATAATATATTTATGTGATTTCTTCAAACATCTGTCTGAAGTAGATAATGCAAGTATTGTCTTTTCTGTTTCATAGGTGAAGAAGCCAGGACCTGAAGAGATAAATTGTAGCTTGTTCACAGTTACACAACTAATAAGTGTCTGATATTTAAACCAGACCTCTAAGACTAGTAGTCTTCCATCTACTCCTCTAAATACTCCCAGTGATCCTATTATTGTGGGCTTATTGGCTGGCTGAGTTATGTTTTATTGTCCTCTGAAAGCTCCTTATTTAGAAATGGCAGGAAAATTAATGATCACAGAGTTCCAACCTAGGAGTTTGGAGACCTGAGTTCTAGAGCTGATTTTATTTTCTGAATCACTGTGTGATCTTTGGGATGAGTTTCTGCCACATCTTGTTTTCCCAATATGTCAAATGGATAGGTTATTGGAGGCCAGCTCAATGTAGGTATGTCGTATTTAAACCATCCAGTTGAATGTATCACATTTTTGAACTGTTTTCCAAAAAAAGGTACTTAAAAATTTTAATATCTGTTTTTAATTAGGAAAAAATAAACTGGTTACTTTTTAATTTTTTATTTATATTTTTAAAGCTTTTTGTTTTCAAAATACATGTATAGTTTTCACCATTCACCATTCACCCTTGTGTTGCAGATTTTTTTCTTCTCTTCCCCCCCAATATATGTTAAGCATATTTCCACAATTATCATGCTGCACAAGAAAATTTAGATCAAAAAGGAAAAAAAAATAGAAAACAAAAAGCAAGCAAACAGCCAAAAAAGCGAAAATACTATGCTGTGATCCATACTCAGTTCCACAGTCCTCTCTCTGGGTGCAGATGGTTCTCCATCACAAGTCCATTGGAACTGACCTGAATCACTTCATTGTTGAAAAGAGCCACTTCCATCAGAATTGATTATCACATAATCTTGTTGTTGCTGTGTACAGTGTTCTCTTGGTTCTGCTCACTTCACTCAGCATCAGTTCTTGTAAGTTTTTGTAGGCTTTTCTGAAATCATCCTGTCAATCATTTCTTACAGAACAATAACATTCCATAACATTCATATACCATAATTTATTCAGCCATTCTCCAACTGATGGGCATCCACTCAGTTCCCAGTTTCTTGTTACTACAAAAAGGGCTGCCACAAACATTTTTGCACATGTGGGTCCTTTTCCCTTTTTTATGGTCTCTTTGGGATACAGGTCCTAACTGGTTACTTTTTAAACTGCTCTGAACTAAGTCCTTAAAAAAAATTTAGGGCCAAGATACAACAGACTTAGAGACCTTTCTCCCTTTTGCTTCAAGTTCCAGCTGATAATGAACTCTGTTCTGAGATTAGATTGATTGGAATAAAAGCTCCACTGACTTTTCATTGCTTTTTTTCATTTGAAATAGCAATAGTAATAAATATATTAGCATAAGGATTGAAGCTGGGTTTGGGGAAGTGGAGGAAGGTTTTTTGTTTCTGTTGTCCCCAAACTTCTAATCTCTTTGGCTGCAAAAGGATATTGTGAAACTAAGATGTGCTATAGCTAGTTGGTGCCAGAAACAATTCTTAGAAATTCTTAGAAACAATTTCCCTCATAACTGTGGCTATCCTTGGCATCTCTTTTCAACAGAAGACAGGATAAACCTAATTTCTAACTTACTTAAAGACCAAACAGGCACCTCATTTATGTGAATAACACACTTTGCATATTCAGTCTTGCACACTTGGCCTTATGGATGGAATGACAGGAAATTAAGCTCCAGTGGGCAGAGAAGTCTTTTTACCTTTTTTTAGTGTGGTCAGAAGTGATACTGAGAATAATGTTGACATCAGGGGGCCATAATTAGATTGAAGAGTTTATACTTCATTAAAATGAAAGCTTGGTTACTGGGAGCTCAGCAAGCAAAGCTGCCTTAGTTGGCACATTGTATAAGCTTTTCCAAGTGCTTTAACATAATATATTTTTGAAATTTTGCTATCTTCCAGTCATATAGAATCTAGTTGTCTTGTGGCACAGTGCTTTCCCATCCTTAGCTTTTCCATTTTTATGATTTATATTCAAAATTAGCATTTTGGATGCTTAACTTAACAAAAACTTTTGCCATTTTGTCCCAGTATGTATGGCATTATGTGATAGTTTATATACTTCAAATGATCGGTTTCTTCTGAGTTCTCTCTGCTGATACATTGTTTTATCCAAGGTTATACGGGAATTAAGTAGCAGAACCAAATCTAAACTAATAACAAAAACCTGAAAAACTAAACTTCCATATCAGTATGGATAATAGCGTGCAAGGATGGGCATTTTCCTAAAGAGCTGTCATTTCAGAGTTGCTGACCAGAGAGAGTTTTGTATTGGGAGTTATTCATGGTAAAATAAATAAATACTCGAACAACTTCAGGAGGCATAGAAATAAATAATCAACAATCATGAATTTTACTATTTATAGCTTACCGGGCCCTGTACTAAGGGTTGTGGGATACTAAGATGATAAATACAGGGTTTCTCATCTGTGTAATTGCTAAGGTCCCTTCCAATTCTAAAATCCTATAAAAGGGCTAGAAGAGATGCCATGTATGGCAACCCCTTCATTTTCTAGTCTCATCTCCAATGTGGCTGTCTAGTGGGGAGTAAAGAAAATTCATAAAGATAATACAAATTTTACTACATAAAGAATGTAAGAGAAGTATATTGTGCTGTAGGGTTTTTAGATAAAAGGGAGATCATCTGGTTGGAAGGATTAGAAAAGCTTTATCATAAATTGAGGAAGATTAGGTAATAACCTTAATGGAGGGAAACATTTTCCATGTGGCCAGAATGGTATGAATAAAGCTCAGATGTGGGGCTTACTGAAAAATACTGCAAATAAATAGTTCAAGTTGGCTAGGGGGTTAGGTACCTTTAGAGGAGTATTATGTAGGAGTAAATGGAAGTATAAAAGGAAGTAGCATA
Source organism: Myrmecobius fasciatus (assembly GCA_023553655.1). Lineage (NCBI taxonomy): Eukaryota > Metazoa > Chordata > Mammalia > Dasyuromorphia > Myrmecobiidae > Myrmecobius > Myrmecobius fasciatus. The sequence continues at coordinate 353,523 of JAJPUD010001061.1, forward strand.
GCAATAGAAGATAATTGGCTGGTGACTTTAAATTTGCAGTTTAATATAAAACAATATATAATGGGGGGAGGTAGAGAGAATATGCTACATAGTTCCTATTATGTGTTAGGCACCATGCTAAGCACTTTGCAAATATTCTCAGTTGATCTTCACCACTGAGAGGTAAGTAGGTGTTGTTATCTGAATTTTACAGTTGAGGAAACTGAAGACAGGTTAAGTGACTTGCCCTCATTGAGACTAAAGTCTCAATTTTTACAAGAACCTATAATTTGGAAATGTATAATAAAATGTGATTACAGTAAAACCTAGATAATGTTCATTTCTGGTTTTCTAGTCATGATGCATCCAACAAAGATCTATATCTACTTGAGTGACACTGATGCATGATAACATAGTATAGCATGGGGTTAGAGGAATTTAAAGAAAGGTTACTTGGTTGGGGAAGAAGAAATGGAACTTGGATTTGTCTATAGGAGGTGGGAAGTAGATGAGGTGAATTAAGATAGAGCAGTATTTGATTTAGTGGGAAAAACTGAATTTGGGATTAGTGTATCTGACTTTTAATCTTGGCTATTTTATCAATTGGATTAGTAGACATTTATTAAGTGTCTACTATGTGTTGGATACTGTGCTAAATAAAAAACAAATAGCCAGTTTCTGCCCTCAAGGAGCTTATGGAGAAAGAGGAAAGAAGATAGGCACTTTATATAGCACCAGTTATATGTTGAGTACTGTGCTAAGTCCTTAAAAAAAAATCTCATTTCATCTTAGTGGGGAAGGGAAGAGAAAAAACATTTATATAGTGCCTACTAATGCGCTAGACATTTCAGTAAACACTTTACAAATATTATCGCACTTAATCCTTACAACAAACTAGTGAGGTAGGTGCTATTATTCCCATTTTACAATTGAGGAATCTGAGGCAGTTAAGCTACTTGCCCAGGGTCGCACAGCTTGTCTCTAAGATTAGATCTATGCATGTAGCAGCCATCAATCAAAAATTTACAATCCGTTCCTCCTCCTTGTTCCAGTTCTTTACTTGTAAAATCAGTGAATGAGATATTAAGTGCTTACTAAGTGTTAAGCACTGGGGATGTAAATCTAAAGGGAGACAACACCGTTCCTACTCTCTTAAAGTTTACATCCTAAGGGAGGAGATAACCATAGGGAAGGGTGGAGTGATGGTCAGAAAATGGAATTTTGGTGTGGAAAATTGCTAAAATGGTGCCTAGAGAATTACAGGAGAGTTCATTGACTCACCCTTTCCAAAGAGATTTTGGAAGTATTGATTTGATGATATTCTTAAACCATTAGGTTAAAAAGGTTATACCACACAGGGTCATATCAAGGAAAGTAGCTGTAGTAGTGGAGCCATGCTGCCAGGAATGCATAACTATGCCCAGGAATTGTCTTTGGACATTCTCTGTCCCCCCAAACTAATAGTTAATACCAGTCTCCTTCCTGACATGGGAAGTGGAGGAAGGTTAACCAATAATATAAAATTAAAATGTTTATTAAGTGTTATATTCTGCTAAAATGGAGGGATCTTGGGTAGACAGGCAGGTGTATGGTGGGGAAGTTAGATGCCCCAGGATAGTGCTGCCAGGTGAAAAGTGAGGCTTCCTCTTTTAATGGAGGTTTTGGAGTTTGTGACTCCACCCTTTAGTTAGGGAAGCTTTGGTGGAATACCAAGGCTGATGAGATCCGAAGGATGATGAGATTATCTCTCTAATGAGCTTTCTGGTGCCTGGCTGAGAAATGGGGAGATGTCCCAGAGTAGTACAGCTAGGTGAGAAATAAGAAGGGTGTGATAGGCCTGCCTGGGTGATTAGATGGTTTTTAAGGGTCCTTCCAGTTCTGACTATCAATTTTATAACGTCATACTTATTGAGTACTCATTTTTTTTTTAGGTAATGTGAGAGAGATGACATTAAATAGAAATCTGGGTCCCTCTCTATCCATTTAATTGTATTTAAATGTATTCCCATTTAATTGTCCAGCTGAAATGAACAGCAGCAACTCTTGACTTCTGTAGCTTGATCTTTATATTATGGGATAATTAAATACAGTGCTGTGCAAATTGTCTGGGACAAAGCAAGGTAAATTTATTGATAAGACTAAAACTTTACATCTTTAAAAAATAATATACAACTTGTTCTGTTTTTGCTTTCATTTTATAAAATCTTGACATTTTCTTTAATTCTTCAGGAAAAGGTGCAGCTAGTTGGTGCAGTGGATAGAGCACTAGCCCTGAAGTCAGGAGGACCTGGGTTCAAATGTGGCCTCAGATACTTAACACTTCCTAGCTATGTGACCCTGGGCGAGTCACTTAATCCCAGTTGCCTTGGGCAAAAAAAAAAATCAGGAAAACCACACTTTTATTACAATAATTACAGTTTATTGTATTATAATATTATTTACACTATTACATATAGTGTTTATTACAGTAGTATTTGGGGCTTTTGTTTTTCCGTTTGTTTGCAAGGCAATCCTGGTTAAGTGATTTGCCCAAGGTCATACAGTAAGTGTCCTGAGTGTGGCTAGATTTGACCTCAAACTTCTTTTGATTCCAGGGCTTTTGCTCTGTCCCCAATCGGTCATTATTTGAACCCTAAATGACTCAGTGGATGTAAATAGCTATTTCTGTTTTTGGCCAGAAATCCTGAGGGTCTTCCCCCCCACCCTCGCCCCCAATGCTCCATTAATTTTGTTTATTTTTTGACCAGGTAAAAGAGGTTACATTCTTTGCCTCTGTTCTTATCTAGCCTTTATAACTGAATAGGTGTTGCCTTAATCAGTATGACTTGTTAAAAACTTTAACTTTAATAGGCCAAGTTCTCCTTCAGTCATCCTGATCCATTTTCACTCCAGCAACTCCCTCCCCTATTGAGGAAAAAAAAAATTTACTGCTGTCTAATACATATGCATAGTTAAGCAAAACAGTTCTCTATATTGATTGTAGCTGAAAATGTATGCCTTATTTTGTGTCTTTTCAGTACATCACTTCTTTTTCATGAAGTGAGTTGAATACTTAAACTGGATTTTGAATCAGTACACTTTGAATCCTATTTCAGATATATTAGTTGTGTGACCCTGGGAAAGTCACTTAACTTCATTGTGCCTGTTTCCTTATATGTAAAATGAGAAGTATGATAGTACCTCCCTCCCAGAGTTGTGTGTGGGGGATGATATGAGAAAATATTTGTGAAGTGCTTTACAGTATTTAAATCACTATATAACTGCTAGCTATTATCATTCCTCTAGAATCATACTTTATCATTGCATTGATTAGAGTTCTCAAGTATTTCAAAGTTGCTTTGTTTTTTTTTTTTGGTTCTCCTTACTTCCTTCTCAATCAGTTCATATAGGTCTGCCCAAGTTTTTCTGAGATTATCCATTTCATTACTCCTTATGCTGCAGTAATATGACTGCATTATATTTCAAATTGTTTCTTTAGTCATTCCCAATTAGTTAGGTACCTTATTAGTTGGCTTTTTTTTTTTTTGCTGAGGTGATTGGGGTTAAATGACTTGCCCAGGGTCACACAGCTAAGAGGTGTTAAGTGTCAGAGGCCAGATTTTGAACTCAGGTCCTCCTGACTTCAGAGCTGGTACTCTACTCACTGTACCACCTAATTGTCCTCTACCTTATTAGTTTTTGACTCTTTATTACTACACACCAGATCTTTTCATCATTTTTTATTGAGGCAGTTGAGGGTCTGTGGTCCCTCACATAGCTACATAGCTGAGGTTGGATTTGAATTCAGGTCCTTGTGACCCAGCAATATGAGTATTAGATCTGCACAAAGGTCATAGAAAGAGGAAAAGGGTTCATATGTACATACATAGCCTTTTTTGGGGGGAAGGGATTATGAGTCCTTTGGAATTGTCTTGGATCATTATATTGATCAGGGTAGCCAAGTCTTTTACCATTGATTATCATTATATGTAGGTCTTAACAGATTTTTCTGAAGTCATTTTCCTAATAATTTCTTACATTGTAATAGTATTCCATTCCAGTAGTATGCTATAACTTTATCAGTTATCTCCAACTGTTGAGCATCTCCTCAACTTCTAATTCTTTGCCTCCACAAAAAGAGCTGCTATAAATATTTTTGTAACATTTAGGTCCTTTTCCTTTTATTGATCTCTTTGGGATACAGACCTAGTAGTGATATTGCTAGTCCAAGGATATGCAGTTTTTATAGCTCTTTGGGCCAAGTTCCAAATTGTTCTCCAGAATGGTTGGAGGGGTTCACTACTCCACCTCATCATTGCACCTATTTTCCCTCATTTCCTCCAGCATTTGTCTTTTCATGTAGGTGAGTTATTTCAGGTAAGTACAGTTGTTTGAGAATTTTGATAATTCATATCTTCTATGCTTTTTCATACTTTTGACTTTATTGGTCTTATGAAGTCATTGGCTTCCATTTGGCCTAATTCAGATTTTTAAAGAGTTCCTTTCTTAAGTAAATTTTTGTGTCTTTCTGTTAGGTCAAGTTTGTTTTTTAAGGTATTTTCTTTAGTATTTTTACTGACTTTTTTTTTTTTTAAACCAAGCTGTTAAATCTCTTCATAATTTTCTTGCATCACTGATTTTTTCCCCTATTTTTTCTTCTACTGATATTATTGCCTTCTTTAATTCTTCTAGGAATTCTTGTTGGGCCTCTATTTAATTAGCATTTTTCTTTGAGGCTTTTCTTGTTGTAACTGTTTTCACATTATTGTCTTCGAGGTTTGTGTCTTGATCTTCCTTAGCACAGTATCAAGTTCTTTGGTTATTTGCTCACTTTTTCCGCCTATTTCTTTACTTTGAATTTTTATGTTAAAGTTGGACTCTGCTCACTTGAGGATATGGAGGCACTGTCTCAAGCTTCAGTATTGTGTGTGTACCCTATTTTCAGAGCTGATTCTGGAGTTCTGCAAGTGTTTAGTGCTTCCTTGGTAGTATGATGTAGGGAGAAAAGTGGTCACTGCTCTCCTATGCTGCACTCTGGTTGTTATACAGGAAGGGTTCCTGCTCCCTTGTAGTTGCACATATTAGTACTCCTCTCTGCCTTGGAACTATGATAGGGCCCCTATTTCCTGGTGACCAATATAAGTGCTTCTTTCAACCCTGAAACTGACTTAGAATTGCTTATGGACGGTAAAGTTGCCAGTCAGCACTAGCTGTAATAACAGAGGGGAAGGAAGGAAACCCTGAAATCTTTTTTTTGACCAATTGTCTGACCCCCTTACCATTTCTGAACTTGAGAGCTCTTGAAACTGCTACTACTGCCACTGCCATTGTGTACATGTTCTCTATAACTATTCCATTCTTTGCATTGTCTCAGTATAAATGGCATCTTTATTTTGTGGCATGGTAATAAATAGCTTTTAATTTTTTTTTACTCTTTTTCTTCATAGTTTTGCAAAGTCAAGAAGCCTATTAGCACTGAAGCAAAACTGATAATAATCTAGCCAGCTGCCAAGTCCTTCCGAAGGTCTTTGCTTCTTTTAAAAGAATTTTTAAATTTAAAAGAATTAATTAGGCTGGTAACAAAAGTATACCGAATCTTGGAAGTTTTTATTTTTATTTGTACTTTGTTTTTAGTATGATTGATCCTGTGAGAGACACACACATACACACACATGTAAAATTATTCTATATATACTAATATATCAAGGTCAGAGAAAGCTGTGGGGTGCTGATAGAAGTTTTGTCATACATAGAATACACTTTTTCAAATTGTTTATGCTCTTGTTTTGTTCTTGAAATAGAGTAGTATGATCCCTAAATTAGATGTCACAGCCAGTCAGTGATCTTTTACTAAACACTGTCCTAAGAGCTTGGACTACAAAAGCAAAAACACATATCTTATCCTCAAGAGCTTACATTCTAATGAGGTAGGTAACTTGTAAACTACCCTGTATCTACATGATATTGAAATACTCTGTCTATGAAGGATAAACTTGATAGGAAAGAAAAAGGGGGGAGGGAGAGACTGGGGCAAGAATTGACCAGGAAAAGATTGCCTATAGAATGTAGAACTTGAAGGAATTTTGAAGGGAGAACATTGCAGATATGGGGGATAGCCAGTAAAAAAGCAAATGGTTTCAAATAGGAGTATGTCTCATATGTAAGGAACAACAAGATGACAGGTATTGCTAGAGGGTAGTAAAGTGACAACTATAAAGATGAGTCAGGTTGTGAAGGTCTTTTAAAACAAAGCAAAAGATTTTATATTTTGTCCTAGAGATAATATGGAGTACAATAGTAGAAACTTGTGGCCAGGCAACAGATTAATGTAGTGACTGGGATGGTGGTGTCCTTATCTGTAATTACAGAGAGAAGTTTAGAATTTATAACATACAAACACATATACAAAAAGGAAGCCAGCACCTATAAGATAAACCGGAAATAACAGAGAGAAGGCACTGGAATTAAAGAGGCATTGGAGAAGGCTTCCTGGAGAGAGTGCGATTTTAGTTTTGACTTAAAGGAAGCCAGGGAAGTCATTGGTCAGAGCAGAGATGGGAGAGTCTTCTAAGAATGGGGCAGTCAGGTCACTGGATTGAAGACTAATGTTGGAAGATAAGATGTAAGAAGACTAGAAATAGAGAAGAGGAGGGCTAGGTTAAAAGGACTTTGCCAAATAGAGCATTCTGTATATTCTCCTGGAGACCATAGGAAACCACTGAAGTTTACTAAGTAGGGGAGTTACATGTTTGAACCTGTATTTTAGAAATATCACTTTAATGACTAGATTGGAGTAGGGGAGAGACTTGAGGCAGGTGACCTAATGGCAGGTTGTTGCCTTAATTAAGGCATTAGATGATGAGGGCTTGCACCAGGGTGGTGGAGATGGAACTAGGATTTCTTAAGATTGAGAAAATTTTGGGTCACATGACCTATAGGATGGTAAACTAGACATTTTTTTTTGGGATCCTTGCCTCTCAAACCTCAAAATAAGAATTTTGCCCAAGAGATAAAACTATTTCAACTGTCTCTGACCTAAGATAACTAACAACTAGTTAACCAATAACAAAATTTAATAATCCCTAATCCTGTTGTATCCTCTCCCATGGCCCATCCTACTCAAAGACTGTACCAGCCTCTCAGTGCCACAGAAATCTTAAATGGAGAAACTTGTTCAGGCAGTGACAGTGCAGTGGCATTCTGTGCCTCAACAGAACTCAGCCAGTAAGCTGAGGGACAGAAGACACTGCAGGACACACGTGTGTGGCTCTGTGGTATTCCTCTAAGCTTGACAGAGACACTGGCAACCAGTTGGACCTTGCTTTGGCCTCCTGCAAGTCAGTTGGGGCAGAGACCAAGGCTGAGGAACTATCAATTGCCTAGTGTGGGAGGAGGCAGAGTTGACTTTTTGAGATTCTGCTCCCAGAGAAAACATACTTTAAACGGAAAGGAATCTTAAAGGGAACCCTAGGGAACTATTACAGAAAGAAGACTGAAATTACCCCAGATATCTCAGGAAGAAGAAAACTCAAAGACCTTGAGCTAGAGCCCTTGTAGAAGGAAAAGGAAGTTCTCAGTAATTAGTATCAGTTTTGGTGGTGGAGGAAGCAAAGCTCTCAGTTTAGAGAATGGGAGAGGGGAAAGAAGCAGGTAGGCTTGAGGGATTAGTTGCTGTGATAAGTGAGCAGATTAAATTAGAATTAGAGGGAGGTAGAAAAGGATTGCCTTGCTGCCGTGAGTTCCCAGTTGAAATTATGTAGTATAAAGTTAAAATGGATTCACTATTTAATGGATTTCTCCAGGTCTCTTCAGCTACCTAGAGATGAGTGAAGGTACTGGAAGGTTGGAGTTTGGCAAGACTAGGATAGAGGGAGAGGGAAGGAACTCTAGTATAGAGGATTATATTGAACCTAAAGGATTTAGATAAGAGAGGAAAATGTAGTGAGGGCTGAGATGGTGACTTAAGGAATGGAAGGATGCAGTAATTTGAAACCCAGTGAAGAGGTGAGGATGAAGAACCAGGATTAGGGATTGAGTTGTAAAACATCATGGAAGATGGAAAGATAAAATTATAATGATCAGCTAAAGGAATTTCAATCCCCTTAATCTGCACAAAACCTCCTGCTAGTCTAAACTCTTATCATGTCTTTCTAGGGTTAGTGTAGCAGCCTTCTGGTTGATTAGTCTCCATCTTTCCATATCCTTATTGGACATTATGATCTTTCTTGTGTGCTGAAGTCTAGCCAAAGTGTCCTTTTCTCTAGTCTTCACAATACATCTTCCATCTCTGTGCCTCTGCATTGATAGATCCTCATTCTTACAATACAGTTTGTTCTTACCTCATGGAATCCCTTTCCTTATGAGACTTAGCTCATGAACCTTGTACATGAAAGCTTTCCTGCCTTTCCTCTCAAACTTATCTTGTATTGAACTATTTTGTATCTTCTTTATATTCTGTGAGAATAAATGCACTTGTCTTTCCCATTATAGTGTAAACTCCTTGGAAGTAAGATATTTCTTGATTAGTTGACAATCTTTGTCCAAGTGTTTATAAAAGATCCAAGAAGCTCATCCATTACATTCCTGACAAATAACCTTGAAGACTAACAATGATGAGGATCTCATTATCTATAGAGATGCAGCCCATTCCACTTTGGGAGGTTCTGATTATTAGAGAATGCTTTTTAGCCAAAAAAATTTTCTGCAACTTCCAGCCATTGTTTCTGATTCTGCTCTTTAGACCAAACAAAATAAGGCTCATTCCTCTTACCCATGTTCAGAGATTTATTTCCTCTCCCTTTCCCATATCTCTATAGGAACTCCCAATCAATATAAAGAGTGAAGGTGCCTATCTTACCACATATAATTAGAGACCAAATAATCTTGCCCAGTTTTTAACTTTCCTTAATGATGATAGCTTACATTTTAAAAAAATCTTTACAGTAGAACTCTTTTACAACTCATATCTGGAAGTGTTAGAACTTTTTAAGTTTTTTGTAACCCCGCAGGCCATTGTCTAGTGTATGATAGTAAAATTGAGGTGGGGGGAAAGTTAGCATGATGTGAAGTGTTTTAAATATTATCTCATTTGACCTCACCAACCATGGGAAGGGCTCCAATTCTATAGTTGAAGAAAGGCAAACAGGTTAAGTAACTTGTCCAGGATCACACAATTAGTAAGTATCTGAGGCTGAATTTGAACTCACATTTTTTTTCTCTGGGTCCAGTGCCCTATCCAGAGCCTCTAATTTAATTGGGACTATTTTCCTTAAGGAACCTCTAGGTTCCTCTTTTGGGAGTCTTTTGGAAGATCAGTATTTTGGAAAGGTAGTAGGCATACTTAAAAATGTAAGGGGGTGGGAAATAGAATTTTATTAATTATGAATGGCTACTATTCATATTTGTTACTTTTGGTCCTTTTAATGGTAGATATGATTGTTTACTAGGACATTGTTTCTTGTAATTTTCATTCTTGAATGAGAGAACTGGAACATTTAGTTTTAGTAGGTCATTTCATATTAGGGATATGATCTTTGAAAAATAAGTGACATATAGAGTCTGGATCTCATTAAGATTGGTTCCCCTCCCCCCGCTCCCCAAAATGCTATATATATATATTTTTTTGTTGTTGTTGTTAAGAATCATTTTTGGATCACAACATAGTTGTAAAAGAGTAACAGAGAGAAGACCATTGACTATCCTGTCATTTAAAATAAATAATAATAAATAAATATAATACTCAGAACTGTTGGGATAGATTTCTTTGTACAGGCATTGTATGAAATTAACATGAAAGAGTTTATATTACTGATATGACAGAAAACAGTGTTTTGGAATTTTAGGTTCTAGATCTGCTCACAGAACTACTAATTTAAGCTGGTTTATAAATTGCTATTCCTTGACTTTAGTTTGTATGGCATATCTTCTGGCTTAGTTTTCTAATGCCTCTAGGTTATTCATTCTGTATGTCAGGTGAGATGGTAAGTATTAAGGCTAAAATGGGAAGTAAAAGACAATTCATATGACTTTGGAGTGAAGGAATTCTGTCTTAACTGAACTTTCCACTTGCCAAATGCCTTATGTGATACCATTTAATAAAGATTGCATTATTATACTATATCTAATTTGATTCCCTCATTTTATGGATGAGTAAACTGAGCCCTAGAGAGGGTTTGTGACTTTGCAAAGTAAAACAGGTAGGATTTAAATCCAGATCCATTGACTTTAAAGCTGGCATTTTACTATGCTGTCGCCCCTTCTTTAGGTTTGAAGTGTATCTGGTTGATAAACAACTGAAGAATTGAAACTTTAGAAGCATGTCTGGTGCCTGATCTCTTTAAGTTATGCTGTAGTTGGAAGCTACAATTTTATTATTTTATATGGATACATCTGCTTATTTTTGTTTGAACATCCTCCTCAACTCTGTTACTTTTTGTGAAATTAACATGTCAAAGCTATCTTTTTGCAATTTATCCTATGGAATGACAATATATACATTGCTTTTTTATTGGCAAAACACATAATCTTCTTGAAACGTAAGTCAGGTTGATTTATACAAGAGTACTCCAGTCCTTTCATTTAGATCAGTCACAAAGCTTTTTTTTTAAGAACCTGCTACATGTCTGGTAAGCTGCCAAGCCTTGGGATATAAAGACCAAAATGAAATAGTCCTTAGGCATTATGATAACTAAAAGGACAGACACATCATGTATATCATCAGGTAAATAAAAAGTAACTGGTTTTAGGGACCATTGACATTGACTTTAAGTGAGCTGCCTATTGGCCTAGTTAAATGCTTCAAACATGTTCTGAAGCTTAGTCATTGCCCACAGCAAGCAAATGGATAGTTAATTAACACTTAAGAACTTTTCATAATTGTTGTTTTTAGATCGAAATTCTTACTCTTTTCCTTTCAAGGCCAAATGTGGGCTTTTCTTTTTTGGATAAATGAACCAGTTTTCCTTAATATTTTTAAGTCCCTAAATAGGTGGTTTGATTTAATAAGCGATTCTAAAATTGAATATGGAAATTGTATAGTTTAATGGGACAAAGTTAGGATATCTTCCAACTTAATTTTCTTTTTAAGAGCTTGGTAAGACTATGTTATTTGGTAATTTGTGCTACCCTTTTGCGAATATTTTTAAAATATTTCTTGCCTGTTACTTATTTTGGTTTTGAATTATAGAAATACAACTTTTAGTCTTGTGCGTTGATTTCCCGCTCTGGACTTCAGTTTTCCCATCTGTAAAATGAAGAGTTTGGATTAGATGACCCTTTAGCTTCAATATCAAATGATTCTGTCTCCACAATATTAGTCTTTTATTATTTGCAGAGTATATTTCTCTGTTAGATTATTTGACATAATAGACTAATAAAAGTTATCTATTTTATATGCTTTTTGTGAGAAATGTCTTTATAAATACTAAAATGCTACAATTGAATTATTCTGGGGTTTTATAAGATATGTGGATCTTTCTGAGTACTCTCTGTTTAGAATGGGACTGTTGGTTGGTGTTTTGTTTTGGGTTTTTTTTTTTTTTTTTTTTGGTGGTTGTTGTTGTTGTTGTTGTTGCTGCTGCTGCTGCTTTAATTTTTTCTGCCCTACATTTTTTCCCCTTACTCTCCAACAAACATACATGCTCTTTTTGAGCCTTCACTCCTATATATTGAAGAATTTTTTCTCTAATATGCTGAAGGGAGACCTGGCTTCATTAAAGGTTATATAATAGTCATGAACCTTTGTCTCGTTCTGCATCATTTACAAAGACTTTCCTTATTGGTCTGGCAGGTATGTGGAGCAAATATTATCTCTGTTTTATAGAGCAGGAAAATCTGAGGCTCACACATATCTCAGAATAGTAATTGGTAAAGAGAGTTTTATGAAGGGAATGCCCTTTCATAGGTTTATATATAGCATATAATTATATTTTGAGACCTCTTAATATGTCTTTTGTTGATATTAAATAGTCAAGCATGAGGCCAAGCCGAGGATTAAATTTAGGTTTCTTGACCTATATTCTAGAACAGATCATTAAAATGATAGTTGATGAAAATAGGAAGAGAAGCAGTGATTCTGTCTCACAGAAAGCCTTCATGATTTCATCAAGAACAGACTATACTAGACTAACCTCATCTTTTCCTGTCATCTTGCCCATCAGAGGCATGTGTGAGGTATTATCTCAGAGTTGTTTTATTTTGCATTTCTCTAGTCAATAATGATTTAGAGCATTTTTCCAAATAACTATAACTGTCTTTCATTTTGTCATCTGAAAGGCATCCAGGAAGATCTTGACAGTCTGGAACACTGAATCCAGTAAGGTGAAATTCAGTAGGAATAAATGTCTTGAACAAACACTACAAAAATCAACTTTATAAACAGAAGAGAGAAGTTATAGGTTAGACAGTCATTGTTTAAAAATGATCACTATTCTGTCCCTCATGATGTCAGCCAAAAAAGTTAATGCCATTTTGGACTCAATCAAGAGAAAGATAGCTTTCAGGAAAAGGGTGGTTGTGTTGTCTACCTAGCTCACTGTCCTCTAACCTTATTTGGCCTCAGAAAAAAGTGAGGGGACCAGAAAATCATTGGCCAGGAATTTTACGGTTGGGATTCCTTTTATGTACAGATAAAATTTTATGATTTTGTGAACTTTTGTATGACTTCTACAGAAGGAGGAAGGATTTGTCAAGTCAGTTGTTAGAACTTCTTGAAAAATAAAACATTTATTAAAATGATTCTTTTCAATGTTAGTGTAGTGGCCAGTGAGTAAATACTGTAGGTCATCCAAAAGTCCTCTTGGGCTTCTCAGCAGCTGCCACTACCACCACCACAACCAAAGAATTCTTGAATATCCAGTAAGGCAAAGATTGACCTATTGATAAGAGTATTATAGTAGAAAGACCACTGGATTTGGAATCAGAAGATCTAGATTCAAATGTTGGCATTGATGGTTACTAGCCCTGTGACCTTTAAAGGTCTTATTTTCCTGTAAAATGAAGAGGAAGAGAGGGTTAGAAAAGGTGAACTAGATGATCTTTGAGGTCTCTATAGCTCAAACAGCCTGACAAAAACTGAAGCAAGTCAATCAAAATAATCTTTCCATATTTATGTCCTCAGTGCTATGTAAAACACAACATTATTCTAGGCTTTGGGAAGATCAAACATGGAGTAAGAAGAAATGTTTCTTGACTCTGAAGAAGTTTACAGTCTAGTAAAGGAAGATAAGATCTACACATAAAGCAAATACTCAGAGAGCTATGTGTAACCTGCATAAAATTTTAAATTGTGACTTAGTTGTAGTTCAGAGAGATCAGTGTAGAACAAGTAAGCATTAAGCATTCATTTAGTGTGCTGTGTATCAGATACTCCGTAAACTCAGGGGTAACCAAGAAATGCTTCATTTATGTAGAAAGCAAGACTTAGGTAAGTGGCATTTTAGAGGCAAGAGTACAGATACTGTCACATGCTAATTAGTAGCATTATTTGGAGCTACAAAGATGAATAAGACTTGATTCTTCTTCCTGTTGCCAGGGGGCAGGTAGGTGGCGCAATGGATAGAGCACCAGCCTTGAAGTTAGGAGGACCTAAATTCAAATCTAATCTCTGACTAACACTTCCTAGCTGTGTGACCTTAGGCAAGTCACTTAACCACAACTGCCTCAGCAAAAATCCCCAAAAAAACAATCAACCAAAACAACAACAACAAAAACTGGGGAGGATCTTTTTTGTCTTGGTTTCAAAAAAAGTTGTGTGAGAGAGGTAGATTTTGAGACTGGAAGCTGAAGGCTAGGTAGAATTTCTTTTGGCGATGTGGGAGAGGGATTGAGTATTAACTGATAGAAGCAAGAAGGTACAGAATACTTTTAGGGAGCATCAGGTTTGACTGGAGCATCTGACCCTGGAAGGGAAGTGTGGGAGGTCAGATTAGAAAAGAAATGTAGATTGCATTAGTTCTTGAAAGCTTGCTAATGAGTTAGGCAAAGGGTGACCACTACTGATTTTTTGAAAAGAAAAATGATAGGGGAACTAAGCTTTCTTTCTTTCTTTTTTTTTTTTTTAAGCTTTTTATTTGCAAAACATATGCATGGGTAATTTTTCAACATTGATCCTTGCAAAACTTTCTGTTGCAAATTTTCCCCTCCTTCTCTCCCTCCCCCCTCCTCCCCTAGATGGCAGGTAGTCCAATACATGTTAACTGTGTTAAAATATATGATAAATCCAATATATGTATACATATTTATAGTTATTTTGCTGCATAAGAAAAATCGGGTCTAGAAAGAAAAAACAAACCTGAGAAGGAAAACTAAATAAAGCAAACATCAACAGAAAGCGTGAAAATGCTGTTGTGGTCCATACTCAGATCCCACAGGCCTTTTCTCTGGATATATATGGCTTTTTTCATCACTGAACAATTGGAACTGGTTTGAAATGAGATGTTTGAAACGTTGAAGAGAGCCACGTTCATCAGAATTGATCATCGTATATAGTCTTGCTGTGTATAATGATCTCCTGGTTCTGCTCATTTTACTTAGCATCAGTTCATGCAAGTCTCTCCAAGCCTCATTCTGCTGGTCGTTTCTTACAGAACAATAATATTCCATAATATTTGTATATCAAACTTATTCAGCCATTCTCCAACTGATGGGCATCCACTCAGTTTCTAGTTTCTTGCCACTATAAAAAGGGCTGCCACAAACATTCTTGCACATGTGGGTCCCTTTCCCTCCTTTAGGATCTCTTTGGGATATAGGCCCAGTAAAAACACTGCTGGGTCAAAGGGTATGCACAGTTTGATAACTTTTTTTTTTAATTTTATTTGCATAACAAAAGTGTGGGTAATTCTTCAACAATAACCCTTACATAGCTTTCCGTTACAAATTTTTCCCCCCAACTCCCCACCCCTCCCCTAGATGGCAGGATATCCACTACATGTTAATTATGTTAAAATATTGGCAAATCGAATATAATGTATACATATTTCCAAACTTATCATTGTTGTGCAAGAAAAATCTTATCTACACAAACGATATATCAGATAAAGGAAACACAATGTAAGCAAACATCAATCAAGGAGTATGAGAATGTTATGTTGTGGTCCACATTTCATATCCCTCTCTCTGGGTGTATATGGCTTTCTTCAGTGAACAATTGGAAGTGGTTTGAAACATTTCATTGTTGAAGAGAGCCATGTCCAAGTTTGATAACTTTTTGAGCATGGGGAACTAAGCTTTTATGAAAATAAATCTGGCAGGTAGATTGGATTAGAGAAGCAAAAGAGTGACTCAAAGGTATGAAACTTAGTTTCTTTGGTTAAGATAGTGCCAGTTGGATTGTTGATGAAAAAAGGTCTGTAGGCAAGACTTTTTAGAGGCAGTTATTAGTGATTTTATTAGGGTGGGGAGAAAAGGACTCAAAGATGATTCTGAGATTTTGAATTAGCTGGGAAAGCAGAAGTCACTGATTGTGGTGGAAATAGGGAAATTCAATGTTTCAGTAGTTGAAAATCCAGATAGATGAAAATGGGTTTCTTGGAGCTATCTAAAGGAAAGAAAAGATAGCTTTAGAGGGGATAAGGGAGTGTTTGTAATGTGAGTGGGGCAAAGAAACCTGGAAACTAGATGTATGAAGTATGGATTGATGACAACCCTGAGGAGACCCACCCGTTGGAATAGAGACTTCCTGTTAGGGAGTGTAAGTGCAAGATCAGTTTGGCTAAATAAATGGGAAAAGAGGAGGGCCAGATTATGAAGGACTTCTACAGAAAAAAAGAGAAGAGTTAAGATTTAATTTAAATCTAATTCCTGGGAACAGATGGGCCTTTTCATAAGGGACAGCATGAACCGCTACAGACACGGCCTTCCCACAGAAAAGAAGCTTCTGAGTATGTTGTCTTTACCAACAGCTCTCTTGGATTTCAGCCTTTAAACACATACATAGTGTTCTGTAGTATTTAGGTGGAGAAATCTTGTTTCACCAACTTTTTATTTCACCTAATTCATAACAGCTATTTGAAAATAGGTGAAAGTTTCATTAGTAGGCATCTACTATCCTTGGGTGGTTAAGAATTGCCAAGGAATATTACGCATTTTTATTACATTTTGATGTAAGTTTTCCAAAATTATACTGTTTATGCCCTTCTGTTTGCTCCAAATTGGAAATTTACAATGTGAATAAAAACAATGAATTTGTTGCTACTCTTGATTTTTATATCTTTAACAAGCCTGTTATATAAAATGTGCCTTATAGACAAAGCCCCCTATTAAGGGGGGGATTAGTGTTTTAAGTTTTAATGAAGGCCACTTCATTTTACAGATGAATCTACTAATTTAAATGACTTTTCAGTTAATTTAAATGGGAAATAGTAGATGGAAAGATTTGAACTCATACCCTTTGATTACAAATTTTGTCTTTCACTATGCCACACTATCTCCACAATGATATATTAAGCCTTTTGAGAAAGTTAAAAGAATGCAGAGTCTGTCGAGGGAAACTGTTAGCAAAGCCCTTAAGTGTTGCTTTTTAATGATTCCTGTGCTTTTTGGTGGCAGAGACAAGCATGGTTACTCTTGGCTAGACAGCCAGGTTATAGGGTATTAATAATGGGAACTTTCTTGTGTTGTAAATACTGCTGAATTTCTTTGGATAGACTTGCCTAATAGCAAATTCCATAGGAAAATGTTTAAAAGAAAGAGTTCAAGTATTATTCAAAAATTTGGTTCTTGGATCCAGTAATGTTTTTTTTGCTTGCTGTCAAAAGGCATTTTTTTTTTTTTTACTTATAACAGTTTTTTCATCTTCTCCTTTAGACTCCTTTAGCTTTAACATTGTAAGCTACATTTTGAAGGTCTTACATTAGCTTTAAGGAGCGTATTTGTTAAGCTACATTGCTTTACCTGTAAAATGGAATGCCAGCTTAGTGTTCCTTCCCTCATTATGTTTCTATATGACTTTTTGCACCACTAATATAATCATATTAGGGTTTCATACTTCAGGCTTTTCCCAGTGTTGGGAAACAACTTCCTTAATTAGCCATAAATTCATGGCTTCTAGAGAGCTTTTAGTGAGCTGTGTTCTTTCTGTACAAGTTTACTTGCTGGGAACAAAATAAGGAAAATGGAACCATAACATACATAACAACTACAGCTTATGTGATAAGAACAAAAGAATCCACACAAACCCAAAGGTGAATGCTGTGTAATTAGGAGGACCAAAAGTTTGGTCTCTGAAGACGAAATGAGATAGTTTACATCCCTCCTCTCTTTACTAGTGGAGACTGTGGATGTGAAATATCCCATATGCTATCAGATGTCATTATAAAGCTTTTGGTTGGTTTGACTTTAGGAAGAGAAGTATAGTCGCTTATTAATGAAGATGATGTAAAACCAAAAAGAGATTAAAAAAATTGACTCACTTAGCACATAGCATTGACCTTAAGTATTTAATTTCTCAGTGGTGAACCACTTGCTACCCTACATCAGAACAGTTCCATAGTTGAACCCAGGCCATTGCTTACCAGTACAACTCGGAAGATTTGAGATGGAGTTGATAACTTTGATGGCAATGCTGAGGTTTGAGTTCCCACTCAAAGCCCCTCAAAATCCACTGCTGCCTCTGAAGGGCTATGTGTCAATTATTGTAGATTTAAGCTTTTGTCATCGTGTTGATTAGGCTGACCTTGCTGTCTACTAAGCCACTTAAATATCTTCACTATAAATTTTCTTAGGCCTTCATTTTCTCAGGAGCATTTTAACCATCTGGCCTTTTCACTTGTCACATTACTTCCTTGTAAATGATTGTCCCCAGCTGTTAGTGCTCTGCCA
Source organism: Myrmecobius fasciatus (assembly GCA_023553655.1). Taxonomy (NCBI): domain Eukaryota; kingdom Metazoa; phylum Chordata; class Mammalia; order Dasyuromorphia; family Myrmecobiidae; genus Myrmecobius; species Myrmecobius fasciatus. The sequence continues at coordinate 371,301 of JAJPUD010001061.1, forward strand.
GTCCTCAAATTTGTCTTCTCATTACTTTGTATATGCCTACATGTGTACATATTGTCTCTACTCAGACCTAAAACTCCACCCTCCTTGAGAACAGTGATTGTTTTCATTTTTTTTATTCTTGCATGCCCAGCACCTAGGACAGTTTTTGTCACATGAGTCCTTAATAAATGCTAGTTGATTGTTTTTTGTGTAAATTATACAATTGATAATATTTGTGTGTATATGTAATGCTTGTATATGTATGTATATGTGTGTGTGTGTGTATGTGTGTTATGTTACTGGTGGTGCTATTAATAGAGCCTGGAGCCAGGAAGATTTGATTTAAAAACTAGTCTCAGACACTTAGACTGTCTGTGTGATCCTAGACAAGTCATTTACCCTCTGCTTCAATTTGTTCAATTCTTTAAATCATATTTGTAAGAAGTGTTCACCACGGTGTCTGGAGGAGGTGTGCTAGGAATGCTTATTACATTCTCTTTCTCTCTCTCCCCCCTCCTCCCCCATATTATGAAGAATGCCATACTGGAAGTTAAGAGATTTGGGTTCTAATCTCTGCTCTGTCATATTCACTGTGTCACTTCACTCTTTTGGGTCTGTTTTCCTATCTGTAAAATACACTCTGTAACTCACTGGGTTTATTGTGAAGAAAGAGTTTTACAAACTTTAAAATCCTATTATTTATCAACACATTTAGATATGAAGATACTTGCTGTTGGAGGCTGACATTTTTCATTATATTCCCAGCATTTAGCACTGTGCCTTGCACGTTGGACATGCTTTAAAAAATATTTATGGAAAAGAAATTGTTTATTGAATTGGAGGACAAGTTTTCATCTCATTTCTTCAGAATTAGGTATACCAAACCACTACTTCATTATATTATGAGGATTTTTGTGCTGAAAGCCATTACTTTGGAAATGGGTGCTTAGACTACTTGTACATAAAAATTACTTTCTGTCATATTCATTCTCCCAAAGCTTCTGTTCAAAAAACTCTGAGTAAACATCCTTTCTGTTCTTTTTAGTCAACTGTATTCTAAGAAGGAACATGATGCCCTCTAGTGACTTCAGTGTGAGAATATTTGAGAGGGGGGGGGGGGCAGCCTTTGCTTTGCATAAAAGGTCTGAATTGAATTCTTTCCCTCTTCTTTCATAGAGCAGTTTTGCTTCAGTAAAGAGTAATTTTCCAGTGCAACTAAAATATAGCTTAATAGATGAATAAGACTTTAATCTCAAAGTAGTTGATTTTGTTTCCTTAAAAAAACAAAACAAAACATTTTTGTCAATTTCATTGGTGGCTGTCAGTTTTTATTTAAGTGCTAAAATACCTGACTTAAGAAAGTGTGAGTTTAACAAAAAAAAATGAACAATTCATAACCATTTTCTAGTATTTATGTATGTATGCACACATAAGCCCTTCATTTCTCCCAGCATAGAGGAATTCAGTAGTATGTTGTCTTTAACTGTAAACCAAGACCTTTGATTCCAATAATAATAATTTAATTCCTCACAATTGTAAAAAATTTTAGTGTTACCAAAGCATTTTCAGATACTTCATTTTACATTCATGATAACCCTGTGATATATGCAAAGGTGATGGTATTATTAAATACCTACTATGATCCAGCAGTATCTGCTCTCTAGGAACTTACATATTCCGTTTTGGGGAAAATGGCATGCATATAGATATGTGCTGAATATATAGAGAATAAATACAAGGTAGTTAAAGGGTAGGGCAGTATTAGTTGGGAAAGAGGGGAATCAGAAGACTTGCTACAGAAAGTGAGATTTGAACTAGGTCTTTAAAGCATTTTAGGCCTAAAATGTTGGAACAAAAACACAGCAAAAGGAAGAATAGTTGGCTGGACTGGAACTGGGAGAAACTATGCACAGGGAAGCTGGAAAATTGGGCTCACAACAGGTTGTATAGGTTTTAAAAGCCAAATGGAGGGGCAGCTAGGTGGCGGAGTGGATAGAGCACCACTCTGAAGTCAGGAGGAACTGAGTTCAAATCTGGTCTCTGACACTTAACATTCCCTAGCTGTGTGACCTTGGGCAAGTCACTTAACCCCAACTGCCTCAGCAAAAAGCAAAAAAAAAAAAAAAAGCCAAATGGAGAAGTTTGTAATTGCAGAGGCAGTAAGGAGCCATTGAAATACATTGAATAGGTGAGGAAAATTACTATGGCAGCTGCGTGAGGAAGAATTGGGAATGGGGAAAACCACTTGTGCAGTTGAGAAAACAAAATTCAGAGGTAAAATGACTTGCCTGAGGTCACTTAGCTAACCATGAGAAAGTCAGGATTAAAATTCAGCCATGCCTGTTCTTCTAAAATTTAAAGTTTTAACAATTGATGTGAAGTAGATCATACCCCTATTGACACTTCCATTTTAAAGTCTACTGATTTGTTTATTGTTGACTGTTAAAGTATTGAGATATTTTGATCCTGATCAAATCACTACTGTTTACTGAATAGGTCCTAGGTTAATTAGTTTTTGAAATGTTCTTTTGAAGTGCTATTAGCCCTTACCACAGCAACCACCAGTTAAATAAACAAGCCATTAAGTAAAAGACAATTGTGAGGACTGGCAGAATCCAGTGTGTCCAGAATGGATTATGGAGGATAATTTGTAGGAAGAAATTAAGACATATACAAAAGACCATCTGCCTCTCCACCAAGGCTAGTGATACTATCTCCTGCCAAAATCCAATTAAGAAGTAGCTAAAGGCTATTAATTTCAAGATGATAACTTGAGTATAAATGTGTGCTATAAAAGCTTTATTTTTGAGGATGCATTTAACTGTCAAAAGTATACTAAAAAACATTGTTCTTTCCTATACCACAGGCTTTTCTATTTTTAGATTCATATAAAGTCATCTTCATGTCTTGGATCTTTTTTTAAGGAAAATTAATTAGTGTTTTCTATTATTATACAAACGTGACTGTCTCTTATTCTCCATTTAGTCTTGTGTAAATTTTAGGAAGGTGGTGGTTGTTTTTAAAGATTCAGTGATGAAATCTACATTAAGGTGATGTTTTCCTTATTAACTTTTGTTTTGTTTTGTTTTGTTTTGTTTTTTTGTAGGTTTGGTACTGAGCCATTTGGAATCATGGGGTCTGAGAATCCAAGTCCACAAAACCCAAGTTGTAAGATCATGACCTTCCGTCCTACGATTGAGGAGTTTCAGGATTTTGGGAAATATGTGGCCTACATTGAATCCCAAGGAGCTCATAGAGCAGGACTTGCTAAGGTTAGCTAAAAGCCTTATGAGTACTTTCCGCTTAGTTTTTCTTCCTCACTTTTAGGTCTTTAGACTCTTTTATTTCTGTTTTCTCTTAAAGGCCATTCATTTATTTAATAAATGTCAAATTTCTGCTATGTTCAAAGCATTATGCTAGACATACTGGAAGACTCACACAGTTATGATTTTTTTTTTGATGACGTAATTGGGGTTAAGTGACTTGCACAGGGCTACACAGCAGTATTTGGTAATCTAGAAATCTCCTTGTCTTTTTCTGCCATCTCCTCTCATCCCCAAATAAAAACTTTTTTTTTTTATTTCAAAAATTTCAAAAGCATGTAAAGGATAACATAACCTCAGAAACCATCTTGTCCATTCAACTTCTTCATTTTATAGGTGAGGCACCTTGAAATATACAGATTTGTCCCAGGTCAGAGAAATAGTGTCAGAGGTAAGAGTTAAACCCAGGTCTTCTGACCCCAGAGTCGTTCTCAGCATCACTCCTTCTCCCTTCCCTTATTTTAGTTGCCCTTTTTTGTGAGACAGTAGTGGGATGTGACTACCTTTTTTCCTATTCCACCTGTTAAAATTTCACTCTTTAGTTCCTCAATTTTTCTTTGATCACTCTTTGAGGAAGTCGTGGCCCTTCTCTTTTCCAAGGTCATGCACTTGTGCCCTTGTTTCTTTCCCCGCCTATTTTGACCTTTGATCATTATCTGGCTCTAATCGTTTTTTCCTTAGCTATTGGCTTTTTATTTACACTGTAATTAAGCCTAGGTCTCCCTCATACTGTAAAGAAAAATAAAACAAAACTTTACTTGATCTGGTCATCCTTTCAAGCTTCCATCTTGTTCTTCAGTTCATAGCCCAAGCTCATGAAAAAAAGTAATCTATATATTTAAATGGATAGTATTGTTTACTTACCTACCTCACAAGAGTTGTTGAGACTTATTAAGTTACATTATATAAAAACTGTTCTTGGTCATTAAAAGGCCCAAAAGAAAAGAAAACATAATTTACATTGATTGTTGTCCCTTTTTTACTTTTTTCTTTTTTTCTCTGCCCCTTGCATTTTGTCTTCTGATCCTACCATTTGACGGAAATAGTTTTGTCTGAGATTACTCTATCTTTTAACTACTTAATTCTTTGGAATTTAGTCTCAGTGCAAGGGAACTCTTAAGAGGAGCTTGAATACCTTGGAATCTTGGAATGTATATCCAGGAGATCAGATGATACACTCCACTATAGAGAGGAAAATTGCTTTTCCCTTCCATTTTCCCAGCTTCCTCATGCTAGATTTGATTCTGGCCTTTAGGACAAATATGAATTCTTCTTAGCCTCATTTGAAACTCTCTCTACAGAGTGCTTCTAACTTAATCTCTGAAGGCTCATTTCCTCTGATTCCCTTTCAAATGCTTCACAATCCAGTTTCATTAAACATTATGTTAGCTGTGGATGGAGGATCTCATCTCTCCCTACCTGTCATTGATTTGCATTTTAGAGAAGTCGAGTGACATGTTGGGACACCTAGATAGTGTTTGGAATTTGGATTTAGATTGACTTATTCTAAGTATAATATCTTTTTTTTTCTCTCCTTTTATATATATTTTTAAAGCTTTCCTATGATGCTTTAAAAGAAAAAGGCATTGCTGTTAAATTCCAGTGCTCCCCTTGCATTCCAATAGAATCCTCATTTATAACAAGTTCAAAATACAAATTATAAACACGTATCTGTCAATCTGTACTTCATTTGGTACTTATATTCATCCTACTGTTTCTGCCAAGAGGTGAGAGGGATGCTTCCTCCTCAATCCTTATCTTACACTTCTTCCTGCCAGCCTTGCTTGGTGGCACACATGTACATTGAGTAGTGTCCCTTGTGTCCACTTGCTTTTCCTTTTTATTTGTCACCTATGTGACCTTTGGTAAGTTGTTGAACCTCCCTGTGCCTGTAATCTTCTCATTAGTAAAGTAAGACTAGATAAATTTAAAGGGCCCTTATAGGTGTACATCCATTATCATATTTTATTATGAAGACTTAGAAAGTATATGATTAACAGCAAGAGAAGCAAAAATATAGTAGAACAAACACTACTCTTGGGGTCCTAAGGTCTGAGTTCAAATCCTGATTCTACACTTCTTATCTTTGGGGCCTCAGATGATTAATTTTACAATTAATCTTGTTTCCTTAGCTATAAAAGGAGATAATGATAAATTACACTAGCCTATCTTTAAGTTGAGATGAGAAAAACACCTTGTAAATTAGTTCCACAGAAATGTGTATTGTCAACAAGTCTTTATCAGTGTCTTTTATAAGACCAGAATTCTGTGGGAAGAAAAGAGAAACCCACCTCTGCCCTTGTAAAGCTTACCCCTAATAGGGGAGGTAATAGTAGACTCTACTTGTATGTAAAAAATACACATAAGGAAAATACTGATGGGGAAGTGACCAGGGAGGATCATATTTGGGGTGAACTTTGAAGAAAATTGCTAATTTCATGAAGAGGACAGGAGGAGGCACATTCCAGTCACGGGAAACAATCTGGTGAAGGTAGGGAGGTGCAATAGGAGGCATTTTGACTGTGAAAGGGAAAGAAGGGATGGTTGGATCTAAGGGTGAGGACTTTTAGATGCCATATATTCAGTGGAATAGGTTAAGTTCACAGGACAAAATACTCAATGACAATAGTAATCTAGTGTTTGATAAACCCAAAGACCCCAATTTTTGGGATAAAAACTCACTATTTGACAAAAATTGCTGGGAAAATTGGAAACTAGTATGGAAGAAACTAGGCATTGATCCACACCTAATACCATATACCAAGATAAGGTCGAAATGGATTCATGATCTAGACATAAAAAATGATATTATAAACAAATTAGAATAATGTACGATGGTTTATCTCTCAGACCTGTGGAGGGGGAAGGAATTTGTGATCAAAGAAGAACTAGAGATCATCATTAATCACAAAATAGATAATTTTGACTATATCAAGTTAAAAAAGTTTTTGTACAAACAAAATGAATTCAGACAAAATTAGAAGGGAAGCAATAAACTGGGAAAATATTTTTACATTCAAAGGTTCTGATAAAGGCCTCATTTCTAAAATATGTAGGGAATTGACTCATATATAAAAAATTCAAACCATTCTCCAATTGATAAATGGTCAAAAGATATGAACAGACAATTTTCAGATGAAGAAATTGAAACTATTTCCGGTCACATGAAAAGGTGCTCCAAATCACTATTGATCAGAGAAATGCAAATTAAGACAACTCTGAGATACCACTACACACCTGTCAGATTGGCTAAAATGACAGGAAATGATAATGATGAATGTTGGAGGGAATGTGGGAAAACTGGGACACTGATACATTGTTGGTGGAACTGTGAACGGATACAACCATTCTGGAGAGCAATTTGGGGCTATGCTCAAAAAGTTATCAAACTGTGCATACCATTTGACCCAGCAGTGTTTCTATTGGGCTTGATTTTTACAAAGCTTTCCATTACAAATTTTAAAATAATTTACTATTTATTTCTTGAAGCCAAAAAAAAAGGTTGCTTATTTTTATCCTATATTGGGTAAACAGTGGCACTGGGGTGAATGTAAAATTTTTTTTTCTTTTTTTTTTTTAATTTTTTTTTTTATTTATTAAAGCTTTTTATTTGTATAACATATGTATGGTAGTTCCCCAACATTGATCTTTACAAAGCTTTCCATTACAAATTTTACCCCCAGTCCCCTCCCCTCCCCTAGATGGCAGGAAGTCCACTACATGTTAATAATGTTGAAATGCTTGACAAGTTATGCAAGAAAAATCATATCTACAAGAAAAAAAAAAGAATCAGAGAAAGGCAACACAATGCAAGTAAATGTCAATAGAGATCATGGAAATGTTACGTTGTGGTCCATATTTCATTTCCCTCTCTCTGGGTGTATATGGTTTTCTTCAGTGAACAACTGGAATTGGTTTGAGACAATTCTTTGTTGCAGAGAGCCATGTCCATCAGAATTGATCATCATGTAATACTGTTGTTGCTGTGTATGATGATCTCCTGGTTCTGCTCGTTTCACTCAGCATCAGTTCATGCAAGTCCCTCCAGGCCTCTCTGAAATCATCCTGCTGGTCGTTTATTACAGAGCAATAATATTCCATAACATTCATATACCATTTACTGAGAACTGAGTGTGGACAACAACACAGCATTTTAACACTTTCTGTGAATATTTCCCTGCATTTTGTTTTCCTTCTTAGGTTTTTTTTTTCTCTTTCTAGATCTGATGTTTTTTGTGCAGTAAGATAACTGTATAGAAATATACATATATTGGATTTGTCATATAATTTAACATATTTAGCATGTATTAGATTACCTGTTATCTAGGGATGGGGGGTGGGAGTGGGGGGAAGGAGGGGAAAAGCTTGGAATAAAAAAATTTTTTTGTAACAGAAAGCTTTGCAAGGGTCAATGTTGAAAAATTATCCATGCATATGTTTTGCAAATAAAAAGCTTTCATAAAAATTAAAAACAACAATAACAACAATAAATATTCAATCCTAAATGTTACAGGAATCTACTGGTGCTCATTAAATAGAAGAGAGTGGCACAATCAGACTGAACTTTAGGAAAATCATTTTGACAATTGTAGGAGTGGGAATGGGAAAACTTGGGGCAAAGAAGCCGCTGGATATTTGTTGCAATAGTCAGAGCAGGAAGTGGCAAAACTCTAAACCAGGATGGTGGCTGTGAAAATAGAGAGGGCAATTTATGGAAGAAATTTTAAGTTGGTAAAAATGAGAAGATTTGGTAAGTGATTGCTTATGTGGAGTGAATGAGCAGGCCATAATGGCAGCAAAATTGTAAATATAAGTGACTGAAAAAATGGGAGTGCTTTTAACTAAAATAGGAAGGTTCTGAAGAGAGCTGGCCTCTTGTGGGGTTGGGGGTGAAGCAGAGAAAGATATGAGCTCCATTTTGTATGTGTTGACTTTGAGATGTGCCCAGGTCATTTAGTTTGCATTGTCCAGTTGGTCCTTGGTGATGTGGAATTAGAGCCTTGGGGGAGAGAAGAGGGCTAGAAAGTGGAGTCATCTGCATAAAAATGAGGATTGAGGGGTGAGGATAATGTCATGTATATATCATATTTGGGAGGCATTATATATAGAAGATGGTCCAGCAAAGGAGGAAAAATCAATAGGGAGCAAAGTTTCTATAGAGAGTCTTGTAGAAAAGAGGATTGATAACTTGTTAAATCCTTCAGAAGGAACAGGTGGTGATTAATGCACCAATTAATTAACAGCAAAATTTTTAAGCATCTGTTGATATACCCAACACTAAGGATATACAGGTATAAGGAACTCTAGTTTGCAAAGAGTTTATATTCTGATGGTGAAGACAATGTGTGTGTGTGTGTGTGTGTTTGTGTGTGTGTGTGTGTGTGTGTATAGCATAAATAAAAAGTACTAAATATATGCAGGGTAATTTGGGAGGGAGGTAAGATACTATCGGTTGAGAAGTTGGGGAGACTTAGGAAAGATTTCTTGAAGAAGATTATGCTTGAACTATGTCTTAAAGGAATAGAATGATAGAAACAAAGGTGTAAAGGGAATGAATTCTAGGCATGGTTGGAGTGAAGGTGTGGAGAGGGGAACTGGAGTATCCTATCTGAACAGAGAGCGGCTAGTTTAGCTGTGTAGTTATGTATAGCAAGGCTGGAAAGACAGGGTCAAATTCTGTGGGGCTTTGAAGGGTAAACAGAGAGGTTTTTTAAATTTTTTTAAATTTTATTTTAGAGATATAAAGAAACCACTTGAATTCATTGATTAGAGGAGTGAGAATGAGTAATAGATTTACACTTAAGGAAAATTGGTTGGGCAGCAGTGTGAGATTTATGAAGGTAGTAAGAAACTTGAGATAGGGAGATCAGTTAGCATACTGTTAACAATAATCTACATAAATTGTAATGAGGACCTGAAAAAAGATGAGAACTGTTTGAATGGAAGTCAGATGGTGAAAGATGATCTTAAGGTAATGACCGATTGTACATGTAGGATGAGAGGGAGAGTGAGGAGTTGAGTATTACACAAGGGTGATGAATCTAGGAGATTAGAAGGATGGTGGTACCTTCCCCAGAAATAGGGAAGTTTGGGAGAGGAGAGAGGAAACTTTAGTGGGAAAGGGTGCAGTTTTGGACATGCTAAGTTTAAGTTATCTATGGGACCTATAATTTGATCTGTCCAGTGGGTAGCTGATAATATGGGACTAAATATGAAATTTAGGTTAGAGTTTGGAACTGGACATAGATTTGAAACTCTCCATAGAGACAGTGGTAAAACCAAACCCATGGGAGCTGATGAGGTTACCTTGAGATAGAATGAAGAGTTTAGAGGGAGAAGAGGAAAGAACATAGGTCAGGATCTTTGGTAACATTCATAGATACAAAGCATAGTTTGGATGATTAGTCAGTAAAGGAGACAGAGAACAATGAGTTTGGAGAGGGTAGTGTCAGTTGAGTAATGACAGGTTGTTCAAAAGCGTCAATGTTGAATGATTTGAGAAAGGGAGAGGTGATGGAGGATACAGTCTACTGGAGAAGAGGGAGGGGGGCAACTTGAAGTGTACATGTAAAAGGGTTAGCCTTGGCAAGACGGCTTCTTCTTTGTCAGAACCTGAAGGAGATGAAGTCAAGGGATTTTATGGTGATGAGAATGGGAGATGAGGGAGCTATATTGAATGGCTTCATTTTTTTTTTCTTTAAATAAAATAACAAAGTTCTTAGCTGAGTAGTGCCCAGGAGAAGGATGGGAGACTCATGAAGACTGTGAAAAGGTCTATTAGTTTTGGCAATTAAGAGATATTGGGTAACCTAAAAAAAGTAATTTCAGTTGAATGATGGCATTAGAAGCCATATTGTAAAAGGTTGAGAAGTGATTGATAAGAGAAGAGGTAGATAGTCCTTCCTTCCTCCCTTCCTCTCTTCCTTCCTTCCTTCCTTCCTCCCTCCCTTCCTTCCTTTCTGTCTGTCTGCCTGTCTTTTCTTTATTTCTGTCTTTCTTTGCTTTCTTTCTTCCTTCCTTCCTTTTTTTTTTTTTCCACAATTAGGGTTAAATGACTTGCCCAGGGTCACACAGCTAGAAAGATGAGTGTGTTTGTCTTATAGTACAGGCTCCTGTACCTTCTTCATGTTTTCCCAAGATTTCATTGAGGAATCAGAGAAAAGTGTCTTTCTTACTTCAGTCCTAAAGAACTGTGGCATCATAGGAAGTTCATATTTTTATTTAATGGGAAGACTTCTCAAACTTCCTCATGTGGCTTATTATTGTTGATAACATCGACAGAACCCTGAATTTGGAGTCAGAGGACTTGGGTTTTGGTTCCAAATCTGCCACTGGCTGTTTCTGGGTGATGACAATCATTTAGTGAACAAATTACTTCTCTTCTTCGAAACTTACAAAATGAGTGGATTGGAGTAGATGATTGCTAGTGCCAAGTACCTAAATCTATGAAAAGTTTACAGAATTTTATTCAGAATGTTGTATTTACTAATTTCTGTTATCCTATTTTAGTTTATAGTTTTTCCTCTTCTTTCAACAACATGGAATGTACTTAAGGGATTCTCTGAACATTAAAAAAAAAAAATGTCTAGAGCATGGGGTTTAGAGTCAAGAGTACCTGAGCTTAAATTCAGCCTGACATTTATTCCTTTTGTGTCTCTGGGCAAGTCATTTAACCTCCCTTAGGCTTAGTTTTCTCATGTGAAAAATAAGAGAATTGGACTAGATGACCTGATCCTCAAATGTTGCTTACAGAGCAGTAGCTTTGAACGGTCAGCAATTCTAGCTAAGATTTTGAATCTTAGGTACGTGACAGTATTGAGAAATGACAGCTCTTTGTGGATTTCAAGCAGTTGTGATAATGATATCTGTATTTATAATGCTTTGTCATTTACTATTATAAGCTTCTTGAGGACCAAGACAATATCTTATTCATCTTTGCTTTTTCCTCTTAGCATGTAACAAAAGGGGTCTGCACATACTGAAAAATGCTTGTTTTGTAGTAAATTTGAGTACTTTTAAGTAAATCTGTTATCACTGGCAAGTACTTTTCTAATTCCTTGGAGAGCAGTTTTTCCTTTTTCTTCTAGTTTCTGAAGCTGAAATAAACTGTTGTCCAACATGGTACACGCTGACTTTTTTTTAGCATTGTTTTCAGTACTAAACCTTGGCATTCAAAGCCTTTCCTAATTAAGCCCTCTCCTACTTTTTTGAGTCTTTTTAAACCTTACGTGTACTCTTTGATCTGCTGCTGCTGGCCTCTTGGCTGAACTGTGAATAAGATACTTTGTTTCCTGACTCAGGGCATTTTCTTCACCTGTCTACCCTTGGATGCTCTTCCTCCTCATCTGATTTCTTTTAAGTTCCAGCTAAAATCCCATTTATTTTATTTTTATTTTTTTACAGGAAACCTTTCCCAACCCCTCTGTTATTTCCTATTTAGTCTCTTGCTAAGCACTTTTCACCCACTTGTGATATCCATTTTTCATCCAACTCTCATCTGTGGCTCCAAGAAGGTGTAGAGCATGTGCAGTGGCCACACACCTGTTAGTACAGGCTAAACTAGGTTGAAGGTAACTGACAGGCCCATCTTCTAGTTAGGAGGATTTCTATTCCAAGCATGTGAAATCTTTTCCCAGTGAAATGGGTGGAGGATAACAGTTCGTTCCAGTGACCCTGAAAATGTCTGAAGTAAGCTTTGTGGAGTGCTTAGAACTTCATTGGGTACTAACGACATCCACTGCATCCTGGGCCATCACCACTCAGTTAGATTTTTGTCCTGCAACTGAACTCTGGAAGAGAAAGGGAGGTTGATGACTTTGTACAACTTCAGTGCAACTCTGACTTAACTTACATTAGTTCAAAATGAAGGAAAAACAGCAGATTTATTCTGTATATGACTTTTTTGTATGTAACTATTTGTACCTTATCTTCCCCATCAGACTGTGAGCTCTTTGAGAACAATGTCTTTTGCTTCCTTTTGTATTCCTAGTACTTAGCATGATGGCTAGTGCATATTAGTCATCTACAGTTTATTAATTGATTTTCAGATGTGAAGAAAGTAATGATCACTTGCTCTTCTGTTTAGGGTAACGTGATCATTTCTGCACATTTCGTCTGGATTTGTTTTGATTTTCTTTTGCCTCTTTTAGGTGATCCCACCCAAGGAGTGGAAACCTAGAAAAACTTATGATGACATTGATGACATGGTGATTCCAGCTCCTATTCAGCAGGTGGTAACAGGACAATCTGGTTTATTTACCCAGTATAACATACAGAAGAAACCCATGACAGTAGGAGATTATCGGCGCTTGGCCAACAGTGAAAAGTATGTTAACCAACTCAGAGATTTATTATGAGCATTTCCCTTTTCATGGGGTAGCAAGGAAATTGTGAGGATAATTAACTAGTTGTGTCTTCAGTAATTGAAAATGAATCCCCAAATTTTAGGGTTGGATGGGATGAGTTCAAATCCCATTTGTGACTTACTATCTGCCTTAATATGAGTAGGAAATTTTATAAATGTAGTTGTTACCCTCCTCCTGCTCATCCTCATTTTCATGGAGTGACAACATGTCAGGACTTACTCCCAAGAGATAGTGTATAGTGGGTGTTTTATGTTAATTTTTGCTTTTATTTGTCTTTACTACTCAGCACTCTAAAAGTATCCTCAGGCTGAGTGACAATATGTCACTTTGCTGTGAAACAGAATCTTCATGAAGTGGGAAGTTTCTTTAGATAATCTCTCAGATCTTTTCTAATTTTCAGATTTTATGATGTTGGTTTTTCCTCCCTTTGTAGAATAACTTTGACAAGCCTGACTCAATTATATGTTCCTCCTTTAAAAGATTTATGATTTTATTATTATGGTCCCTTCTTAGTAGATGATCATTATGAATTGGAGGGGAAGGGGTTGAGAGAGGGAAATTCCTTTTCTTCCTAGTCAGTTTTCTACTTATCCTGATTTTTGGGTAACAGGCAAAAAAAAAAAAAAAAGCCAAACCCATTTTCTTGTAGGACTTGTGCTCCACTGATAACAATCTTTGAGAAAGGAGAGAGCATTTTCAACATAATGAGGTGACAGTGGTGGCAATGATTAAATCATAGGGAAAGTAGGGACATTTGAATTCATATATTATGTTTCATTTCTTTGACAAAGGCTCAAAAGGTACAATTATTTTCGTCTTCTTCATGACAGGATTGAACAAAACCATTCTGCAGTCAGATATTTGAAGGTGTAGCATATGGAAAGAGCAGATGTAATGTAGCTATAGCTACAAAGGGCAGAGCATAGCCTGAACTTCCTAATAACTAGAGCTAGTTAGCAAGGTTACTTTGAATAATAGAATGGACCTCCTTGAAAAATAATGAACTCTCCCTTGCTGGAAATGTTCAAGGAGAAGCTTAGTGATCATTCATCAGTGATGTTGTACAGGGCATTCTGATACTGTTGCAAGCTTTGCCTAGGTCTTAAGATCATAGGATTTAGCATTAAAGAGGCTCATTGAAGTCATCTATTCCAACCCCTCACTGTACTCATGAGCAAGCAAAGTCCTCAAGAAACTGAGTGACTTCTGAGGGTCACACTGAGACTAAATAACAGGTTCAGCATATGAACTCTCAGGATCTATAATTCAGTTCCCAGAGTTTTTGCTTCTATACTATGAAGCTTCAGTGGTATAAGACCCAACAGCATATCCTACCTGAGAATGTGTTGACAGCAGTCTGAACTTGCCCATCTGTCTGCTTGCAAACATGAGGTAGCTTTGTCAGGGAGAATTGAGGACTTGTGGAGAAGTAAATTGCAAATTTAGCTTATGAATTCCTTAAGGCTTACTTTCAGGAGCTTATGTGGGAATTAAGGTCATAGGTAGATGGTACTGAAGGCAGACACTTTGAAGCTTGATGATTCTTTTATTGGTTCTATTTCATTAGGTATTGTACTCCTCGTCACCAAGACTTTGAAGATCTGGAGCGTAAATACTGGAAGAACCTGACTTTTGTATCTCCAATTTATGGAGCTGATATCAGTGGTTCTTTATATGATGCTGTAAGTGTTTTATATAAATCATTTCCAATGTCTGAGCTACCAGATACACTTTGTTTTAAGTTAGGTTCCCAACTGGTTAGTTATAAACTATTGGTTTATGAGCAGGTTATACCATTCAGTAGCTAATGTAGATCTCCTTTCCCATCCTGAGAGAGAAGGCTAATTTTTGTGATCTCTCCATTGCCTTTACCTGCTTTAAAAAAACAAACAAACAAACAAAACACCAAAGAACCAAACCCATTTAACAAGTATTTATTCTGTACCTTTATTCAGTTACCTCTCTGTCAGTTGGTGGGGCAGTATACCTCTTTGAGGTTCTCTGAAATAATGTTTGGTTACTTGGTCAGTAAACATTTTTTAGGCATCTACCATATGCCTGGCACTGTTAAAACACTGGGGATAAGATATGAAAAGAAAAACTCTGCTTTCAACTTAGTCTAACATGGGAGACAGCATATCAAAGGAAGTTGAAGAGGATAGGAGGGAGAGGGTACTGACTGGCAGGGAAGGGACTGGATGGGAAATATTCTAGGTCCTGCCCTTAAATGATGGTTTTGGGAGAGTTCTCTTTCTCTATTCACCCTCTCCATTCAGAAAGAAGGGGGTTTTTCAGGGAAGATAGTACTGATGAAGAGTCAGGCCTAATGCAGAGCTGATCTTGCAGAATGAAGAAGTTTTAGGGCAAGAGGAGCTCCAGAGAAGTGCAGTCAGCTGGGAAATGGGGGGGGGGAGAAATGCAACAAACATTCATTAAATGCATTAATGACTCTGAAGGGGAAAGTTAGGCAGATAACCTTGCACATCCTTCCCTCACTTAAATCCAGTTTACTTGTGTATCATGCATCTTCTCCCTAATATCATGGTCCTCTTTGAGAATGCAGGACAAACAACAATTGAAGATAATATTCTGCTGGCGTCCAGGAAATAGGTTTTAGTTTATGTAAGACACATTTCCTGCTCTCAGCAAGCTTATGGTTTAATTAGTAGGAGATAAGATACCAATACAAAGCTATATTATAGAACTTCACACAATGAGTGCATTAAGGTGGTATTAGCAGTACTGAGTGAGACTTAAAAGACTAATGGAGCATGTGGGAGAGAGAAAAGGCTTCTTTAAGCCTTTATTATTATTATTAAGCCTGATATTAATTATATATATATGTGTGTATATATATATATATATATATAATTATTATTATTAAGCTTTCTATTTTAGTTGGGTGTTAAAGGTGGGAAATTAGTAGACAAAAAGAGAATGATCTTTCAGGCACAGAGAAAACACTGATCAAAGGCATGGAGGAGGAACGAACACAGAATTGTTCAGTGTGACTGAATTATTGAGTGGTAAGGGCAGATGGCATGAATATGAAGTAAGACTAGAATATTTGAGTGTTGCAGGTTGTGGTGACCCTTAAATGCTAGGTAGGATTAATTATATTCTGAAGCTAGTACCGAACCATTGGAAATTTTTAAGTAGAATAGGACATAATTAGTTTTATTCTTTTAGTGATAATGACAGATTGCAGGAAAGAGGAGGTGGAGCTGGCTACTCAAGTATTATTGTAAGGCATATGATCACAAGGTGTTGTAAGAACTTGATTGCTCTTAAGAGTAGAGGGAAAATGGTTTTCCATACTCCTATTAGTTTACACACCTATTCATAACATAGCTGACTAAAAAAGCACACATGGTAGAAAGTTTAAGGGAGTTAAGGCAATAGGGATCTCTTAATGCTCCTCTTTTAAAAGAAGGCAAATAGCATATCAGTTATGCATGTGAAATAATACAAAACATATTTACATATTAACAATGTAAAATAAAAGGAAAAAGAAAGTGAAAAAAGTATGTTTCAATTTACACTCAAGAGTTTGTCAGGGGGCAGCTAGGTGGCGCAGTGGATAGAGTACCAGCCTTGAAGTCAGGAGGACCTGAGTTCAAATATGGTCTGAGACACTTAACACGCCCTAGCTGTGTGACCCTGGGCAAGTCACTTAACCCCAATTGCCTCAGCAAAAAGGAAAAAAAGAGAGAGAGAGAGTTTGTCAGTTCTCTGGAGGTAGGTAACATTTTTCATTGTGAGTTCTTTGGAATTATTGAAGATTGTTGCCTTGATCAGAATGGCTAAGTCACAGCTGATCATTGTTACAACTATGTATAGTGTTCTGGTTTTCCTCACTTTACTTTGTATCAATTTGTTTGTTTTTCCTGGGTTTTCTGAAACTGCCCCCTTCATTTTTTATAGCACAATGGTATTTCATCACGATCATATACCACAATTTTTTCAGCCATTTCCCAACTGATGGACATTCCTTCAATTTCCAATTCTTTGCTACCACAGAAGGAGTTTCTATAAATACTTTTGTACAGATACAATTCATTTCCTTTTTTTTCAGTCCCTTTGGGATAGATCTAGTAATGATATTTTTGGGTTAAAGGATACGCTCACTTCCAAATTGATTTCTAGAATGGTTGGACCAGTTCCAGCTTCACTGACAACTGTGATTAGTGTCCCTATTTTTCTACATATTCTTTAGCATTTGTCATTTTCTTTTTTTCTGGCTTTTCATACACTTTTGCTTTGTTTTATAAGCACTCCATTTATTTTATTAGAGAAGTATTCAAGCCCACAATTAAACTTTTTTTTTTCAATATTTGAGTTGTGAAGAATGTTTGTAGTTGTTCATTTATTTCAGTTATGTGCACCTCTTTTGTGATCCCATTTGGGGTTTTCTTGATAAAAATATTGGAATGGTTTGGCATTTCCTTCTCCAGCTCATTTTATAGATGAGGAAACTGGCAGGATGAAGTGACTTGTCCTATGTCACCCATCTAGTACGTATCTGAAGTCAGATTTGAACTTAGGAAAATGAGTTTTTCTGACTTTGGGCCTGACGCTCTATACATTGTGCACCTATCTGCATTGTAGAGTTTATAAACTAATAATAATAGATTGAATTTATATAATTGTGGTTTGCAAAGTATTTTACAAGATTTCATTTGATCCTGTGAGATGGAGAGTGCAAATCTAATCATCACTATTTCATAGATGAAAAATCTGCTAAAAGAGGAGGGAAGAGCCAAACAATAGTTACACATATGCCAAGGGACTTGTTCTAGACTTGAATTCTTGTAGCTCAACTCTGTAATTCATTTGCTGTGGCCCCTGGTTTGAATAAATCACTTTTTCTCTGGTTCTCAATTCTTTCAGAAAAGGAAGACTTGAAAATAGCTGATCTCTTAAATGACAAAAGTTTGTGATTGTTTTCTCAGTAGTCCAAAATTGAGGCTTGCCATGAATACATTATCATTTTTCAATAAGGATAAATAATAAATATTTATTAACTAAATTAATTAGCCAAAATAACAAATTAAGAAAAATAATAATTCATGTGTCATATGCTTATTTTCTTTCTTTTTTTTTTTTTTTTTTTTTTTTTTTTTTGCTTTTTGCTGAGGCAATTGGGGTTAAGTGACTTGCCCAGGGTCATACAGCTAGGAAGTGTCTGAGACCAGATTTGAACTCAGGTCCTCCTGACTTCTAGGGCTGGTGCTCTAACCACTGCCCCACCTAGCTGCCCCCTCATATGCTTATTTTCTAAGCACTTTGTTCTCAATGATGCTTGGCAGAAATCTAGGGGTCTGAAGGTGGGGGTTTGGAAACTTCACAGTTTTCAGAGTTCCTTTTTGGAAAAGGGTCTAAACCATCCAGATACACATGTATCTATCAGGAGCATAGAGGGAAATGAACTTTTGACCTCCTGATTATTAGCATTTGAGATTAAAAAAAATTCACTTTACATTTAAAGTCAATTTTTTTTTCAGCTTTTTCTGCTCAACTAATATTTAATTTAAGAAATGTTTACTGAGTACATAGCATATGCAAAGTTCAGATAGGATAAGGTCCCTGTTTTGAAGTTCACAATAAGCTTTTTAGAATGTAATGAATGTGGAAATGTTTAGAAATGAATGTAGGTGTTTGTGGCTTCAGGAACATTGGATACACAGAATATGCTGAACTCTAGGCTGCAATGAGTAAGAGACTATATGCTTTCCTTATCTGTGAAAGTTTGTACATCCCAGGACTAAACTGAGTTTTTTTTGTTTATGTTGTATTTCCAACCATTTTGACAACTAGAATCAGATTATATTATTAGAGTGCTCTTATATACAATAAATAAACATATAGAGTAAACACTTGGAGTGGGAGTAGTTTATATTGAGTTGTGAAAAGGAACAGGTTCTGTGTGTTTAAGACATATTTATAAAAAATTTAGGAAAGGATACCAAATTCTTATCCATAGTGTGGCCTAAGTTTATTATAGAAGTATAGACAAGTATAGAAAAGTTGATTGTCAGGTGAATTCAAAGGGAAATTCTCATTATCCAGAAAGATCCTTTGGGATATAATGGCATTCAAGGTGAGCTTTCATACAGAAGTTCATAACTTATTCATTGATCTTGTTTTTTTAAGTATTTTGATAATTGTATCTTAGGATATAATTTTTTTTTTATTTTTTTATTTTTTATTTATTTTTATTTTTTATTTTTTTAATTTTTATTTTATTTGCATAACATATGTGTGGGTAATTCTTCAACAATAACCCTTACATAGTTTTCCGTTACAAATTTTTCCCCCCAACTCCCCACCCCTTCCCTAGATGGCAGGATATCCACTACATGTTAATTATGTTAAAATATTGGCAAATCGAATATATGTATACATATTTCCACACTTATCATTGGTGTGCAAGAAAAATCTTATCTACACAAACGATATATCAGATAAAGGAAACACAATGTAAGCAAACATCAATCAAGGAGTATGAGAATGTTATGTTGTGGTAGGATATAATTTAAAAAAAAAATTTTATCAATACTTTTTATTTGCAAAACATATGTATGGGTAATTCTTCAACATTAACCCTTACAAAGCTTTCTGTTACAAATTTTTCCCCCCTACTCCCCACCCTTCCCCTAGATGGCAGGATATCCACTACATGTTAATTATGTTAAAATACTTAAGAAATCGAATATATGTATACTTATTTCCACACATCATTTTTGTGCAGGAGAAATTGTATCTACAAGAAAGAATAATCAGATAAAGGAAATACAATGCAAGCAAACATCAATAGAGAGCATGAAAATGATATGTTGTGGTCCACATTTCACATCCCTCTCTCTGGGTGTATATGGTTTTCTTCACTGAACAATTGGAACTGGTTTGAAGCATTTCATTGTTGAAGAGAGCCATGTCCATCAGAATTGATCATCATATAATATTGTTGCCGTGAAAAATGATCTCCTGATTCTGCTCACTTCACTCAGCATCAATTCATGCATATCTTAGGATATCCTATGTATTTTATTTTATATATATTTTTAAAAAATCACAATGGGGAAGATGGGAGTTGCCCAGGTTTGGCTAGCCTTCTAGTAGGCATCATGACACAGAGATTATGCTTAAAAGGTAGTCAGTTTTTAAGGACAACATAAGCAAAGGGAGTGAAAGGTATGGAAAATTCAGGGGATGTTTGGGGGAACAGAGATTTATCCCTTTTGGAGCATGGAGTATAAGAAGTAGAGTAATAGGAGATAAGGTTGGAAGGAGGGGAGAAAAGGGTTTGGGAAATGTTTTGAAATAGTGAACCATTAAATTTTCTTTGGCCAAGACATTCTACAAGTTTTATACAGAAGATGGTGTGGGGAAGTATGGAAGGGAGATTGTGAGGTGTCAAAGAATTTTCAGCATTCACCCTTGAAAAACCTTGTGTTTCATATTTTTCTCCCTCCCTCCCTTAGACAGCAAGTAATCTAGTATAGGCTAAACATGTGCAGTTCTTTTATACATATTTCCACAATTTTCGTGTTGTACAAAAAACTCAGGTCAAAAGGGGGGAAAAAATGAGAGGAAAAAAAAAGCAAACAAAACAGATGAAAATACTGTGTTGTGATCCACATTCAGTCCCCATAGATCTCTCTCTGGATGCAAATGGCTCTCTCCATCACAAGTCTATTGGAATTGGCCTGAATCACGTCCATCTCAGTTGTTCATCACATAATCTTGTTGTTGCTGTGTACAATGTTCTCTTGGTTCTGCTCACTTCACTTAGCATCAGCTCATGTAAGTCTGATCTGAATCTGAATGAAGTTCTGAAATCATCCTGCTGATTGTTTCTAACAGAACAATAATATTTCATAACATTCATATACTGCAACTTATTCAGTCATTCCCCAATTGCTGGGCATCCATTCAGCTTCCAGTTCTTTGCCACTACAAAAAGGGCTGCCACAAACATTTTTGCACATGTAGGTCCTTTTTCCTTTTTTATGATCTCTTTGGGATACAGACAGATCCAATAGAAACACTGCTGGGTCAAAGAGTATGTACAATTTGATAGTCCTGTGGGTATAGTTTCAAATTGCTCTCCAGAATGGTTGGATCAGCTCACAATGTCCCAGTATTCCCACATCTTTTCCAACATATAACTTTATCTTTTCCTGTCATCTTAGCCAATTTGAGAAGCGTGAATTGGTAAGAGCCCTTTGAAGTGAAACTTAGGGGGTAGAATATTGAGTCATTCTGTTTTTCCATATCATATTATTTCTGTAAAATAGAGATCCCTGGCTAATATCTGCATTGCAAGAATGGCATGGCAGTGTCAGATAAGGTTGAATACTGACAACTCTGGAACAAAGGTATTTTCTCAATTAGGCCTTACCAGAGTGCCATAGTTAATATTCCCTCCTGCCCCCACCCCCCACCCTGTCTTTTTTTTTTTTTTCCAAGTATATCTTTTATTTTGTAAGGAATTAGTGTGCTTTATTCCTTTAAGAAAACTATGTCCTGGGGCAGCTAGATGGCACAGTGGATAGAGCACCAGCCCTGAAGTCAGGGGGACCTGAGTTCAAATGGGGTCTCAGATACTTAACACCACCTAGCTGTGTGACCCTGGGCAAGTCACTTAATCCTAATTGCCTCAGCAAAAAAAAGAAAGAAAACTGTGTCCTTTGTTATTACTTAAGGCTTATCATGCATTAGCCTCTTTCATGCATTTTATGATTCATCTAAACTGACTGTCTTGTTTTTTTCTCACAAAAACATTTCATCTCCTGTTACTTTGACTTTATACCACTAACTCCTTTATGCCTGGAAATCCTATCTTTCTTTCTTTTTCTTTTTTTTTTTCAATTTTTTTTGGGGGGGCTGAGGCAATTGGGGTTAAGTGACTTGCCCAAGGTCACACAGCTAGGGAAGGTTAAGTGTCTGAGATTAGATTTGAACACAGGTCCTCCTGACTTCAGGGCTGGTGCTTTATCCACTGCTCCACCTAGATGCCCCAATCCTTTCTTTCTTTAAAACAGCATAAGCACCACCTGCTTTATGAAGGCTCTCCTGATTTCCCCCACTCCTAGTATTTTCCCTTCCAAATTACCTTGTGTTTAATTACTTTGCATATAGTTGTATTTATTAACTTTTTCCTGTATCTGTACATATGTACTGTACAAGTATAATATGTGCTTGTTGACTCTCCCTTTAGAATATAAACTCATTTTAAGTAGAGATCATTTTTCATTCATTTTTTTGTACTTATCCCTAGTGTCTATCACAGTGCCTTGCATCTAGAACACACTTAATAAATGTTTGTTGAGTTACTGACATTTCTTTCTAGATGAATTATAGTCAGTCAACTACAGCATGTCCAGAACAAAATCCCCTCCTTCCTCCAAACTTCTCTTTGTCTGTGTAATGTATGCTGTATCTATGGACCTCAAAGGATTGTGTTAAATTGTAGGAACAAAACAAAACATAAAGTTATGAAAAGCACACCCTATACATGAGATTTGCATTAACTTCTGAAACTGAATTAATTGACTGTAAAAACTCATAAACAGACAGACCCATGGAGGATAAGAATACAGAACATTGTGGAATAATCCCCTTCAGCTTGATGGGTGGAAGTTTAGTGTCCAGCTGGTGAGCAAAACGTCCCTTCTTCGTCATGATGTAGATGAGACTTCTTCTCTTTCAGGGAAAGGTCAGGGAGCTGTTTGGCCGGCTCAGTCAACTCTTCTAGGCATCTGTTCATTGATGGGATCTCCCTGCCCTGGGAACCAGGTTGAAAACTCCCACCTGTAGAATGTTCATTGAGACGAATAGCAGCAAGCACAAAGATGAGAGTCCACTGCACAGAGAGTCATGGGACCAGATTTTGTTCCTGGAAGTGGTGGGCCAGGGGAAAAGATGGGTGTGACAGGAGCTGTGAAGGGAATAGAGTAGAATTTATAAATGAGAGAACGCTGGAGAACATTGTAAAAAGCTACAGTGCCAGGGGAATATTCCAGGTACACTCCAACCCTAGCTAGAGGGTCTTTGATGCGATGGTTCAGTGGCCCAGGGTAGGTCTGTAAGTAGTACTCTCCTTCCTTCTTGAGGCATTGTGGCAGGAACAGAGAGGTACAGGATACTTTCCTTCCCCTCCTTCTCCTACTCCTCAAGTAAGGGGTATAGATTCCCAGGACCCACTGAGGTAGTTGAGTTACATCCACCTCCCAGTACTGGATGCCTGAGCTAAAAGCCTGCTTAGCAAAGACATAATGGTGAAGAAAGTCCTCAGGAGGCTTGGTCTCCACCTGCCAGTCCTCTGCAGCCTTGGCACTCTCGAGATCCTCAGAAACTGATTTCCAATTCTTAACCACTTCAAAAAAAAGCTGCTATAAATATCTTTTGTAGTGCCCTGTTTCCTGTCTTTGGGATATAGTCTGAGCAGTGGTATTGCTGAATCACAGTCTTATAGCCCTTTGGGCATAGTTCCAAACTGCTGTCCAGAATGGTTGGATCAATTCTCATCTCTACCAGCATTCATTAATCCATTCTTGATAGAGTCGATCAATTAATCTTTTAAGGCACAATGTTCTAGAAGCTTTAGTGCTTCCTGAAATTGTTGTTCAGTGGTTTTTCAGTTGGGTGTTTTAGTTGTATCCATCTTTTTCTGAGTCTATTTAGGATTTTCTTGGCAGAGATAATGGGGTGGTTTGCCATTTTACAGATGAGGAAACTTAGGCAAACAGGGTCAAGTGACTTACTCAGAGTCACCCAGCCTAGTAAGTGTCTGAGGCCAGATCTGAGCTCGGGATGAGGAGTCTTCTTGACTCTAGGCTAGATAACTCTGTCTACTTAATCTCTTAAATAAAAGAGAACCCACTGGATCAGTAGCTGCCCTGCTACCTGTTGTTTCTAGGATAAAATGCATGCTCCTCACCTTGGCTCCTAAAACCTGACTCCAGGCGACTTTCAAGGCTTACTTTACTCTGCCTCCTTTCTCACATGCACATCTTATTCTTACCAAGTGAACCTGCTGTTCTTTGAGCTGAGAATCCCCATCCTCCTCTCCCTATCTTGCCCCAGTTTCACAAGCACCAACCATGCTTGGTGTTCATTCTCTCCTCACCTCTGCCTTCTGGATTCCTGGCTGCTTTAAGGGCTGTCTGATCTCAGCTGTCATCACTAGCAGAATCTCTTTCCTGCTCTCCTTTCCTCCAATTCTCTCATATTTGCTTATGTGTTGTATGTATTACATGGATGTTGTATGATTATAGGGGGCTGTGCTTGGTGTTGAGACAAGTTAGCAAGGATTGATAAAGTACTTACTATGCACCAGTCCTGGATTGTACGAAGCTGGGGAATATAGATATGGATAAAAAAAGACATTCTCTGCTCTTAGGGAGTTGAAATTTTAGTGGGAAAAGATAGTACCCCTGGGGAAAGGGGAAAAAATGAAACCCTGGGAGAAGATACCTGCTCAAAGACCAGAGGATTTACAGGGCAACATTAGAAGGACTGAAGGTGTGGCTGCCATGGGCAGAAGCAGCCAGGCTGGGGAAGGGGCTGAGGAGCCTGTTGTATCTTCAGAGTGAAGAGGCTGCTATGGAGAAGGTCTGAATTGTAAGAATTCAGCAAGACCTTTATAAGGTGATCTCAGGCAATTCCTAAGATTTATCCACTAAGTCACATGGTTTCCTGGGGAGGGAGTTGACAGAATTATAGCTTCTAAATGTTATGTACCTATGTGTGTCCTCATTAGAATACAAATTCCATAAGGGCATACTGCTGCTCATTTTGCTCTTTTTAATCTCCAGGGCCTAGCACATTGCTGTGCACATAGAAGGTGCTTTAAATAATACTTGGCATGACTACATATGATGAAAGAGTAGATAAGATTGATAGGCTCCTGCACTACAGTGACCACTTCCTTCTATTGCCTTTTCTCTTCCATAATTTGAATGTCATTGTACCTAGCACTTTTAAATCCATAAGTTAGATGTGGGCCATGTAACATCTGAGAGAATGAATGATAGATGTTACACATAGGTAGAATCAACAGGATTTCTTAATTGAACATAACCAAAAAGTCAAAGGGAATGATTTTGATTGTCTGTCCTTTCTTTAGGATGTGGAAGAGTGGAATATTGGGAATTTGAACACCCTTTTGGACATGGTGGAACACGAATGTGGGATTATCATAGAAGGTGTGAACACTCCCTACCTATACTTTGGGATGTGGAAAACTACCTTTGCTTGGCATACAGAAGACATGGATCTCTACAGTATCAATTACCTGCACTTTGGGGAGCCCAAATCTTGGTAAGTGAATTGAATCTTGCATTAGTCCAGGACCTACTACTGTTAACAACTTCAAAAAGAATTCTGCGATTGGTAAATAAGGAGAGTAGTAAAGTTTGAGTTTTGTGTTTGTGTCTAATTGAGTCATTATCAGCCAGGGTGGGGAGGAGTGTAATCCCATGGATGGAGGAAAGAGAAGATGGGAAATGGCTGCTTGCCCTGCCCCTCTCCTTGATGTGCATCCCCAGGCCTTCCCTTGCAGGGACTTGGCATTGTACTGAGATTTTATGAATATTATCTTGAGTGATTCTCTTAACAAGCCTGGAAGGGAGGTGCCATTGTTATCCCCATTTTACAGTTGAGGAAAAGAGGCAGGCATAAGCTAGATGACTTGCCCAGGCTCATATACCTAAGAATACTCCGAAATCTTACTGATTTGAGGGGCAGCTAGGTGGTGCCGTTGATAGAGCCCCAGCCCTGAAGTCAGGAGGAGCTGCCTTCAAATCTGGTCTCAGACACTTAATACTTCCTAGCTATGTGACCCTGGGCAAGTCACTTAACCTCAATTGCCTCAGGGTAGGGGGGAGGAAGGGAATCTTAACTGATTTGAGGCTCATTATTCCATTCACTGCCCTACCTAGTTAGGTGGCATGATAGATAGTGCTATTGAAATCATGATAAACCCTATCCCGGCCACAGTTTTAGTATGGAAAATCTAGCATGTCAGACAGTGCTCTTTTGAATCTGGCATCAGTCTGCATTTCTAGCTTTTGACATTGAATGTCATCTGTGGCAGTTTCATCCTCTATGCCCAAGCACTGGAAATGCAGATACAAAAGATAGAAAAGTCCTTTTTAAGGAGCTTATGGATAATGCAGATGTGGTACTAGTGGCCAGGGAGAATGGTTTGGGCCTAGGAAGACATGGAAGAAATGGTAAGAAGAATCATCTGGCTTTGACTGGTGCTATCTCCATAAGCAGTCCTGATAAGTTTACATTTCCTAGACACCCGGGCAGGTGGCTGAGGTTGACTTAGAGATGATGAACATCATAACTTCAAGATGGGAACCGGATGGGTGCAGTGACCTAGTGGAGGGAGGTAGTAGGATGGTCCTATCTGGGAGTGAGAGCATGAATATTTGGAAAATATGCCTATGGACCCTTTTCTGTTAGGCAGCCATCCCTCCAAACTGCACAGAAATGTATCTGCATTCAGGTGTTTTTGAAGCTAGCCTCTAAATGACCTGTCTTTCCCCCTCACTCTGCCCCTTCTGTACTTTCATTGCCTTACTTTTACCCCACAGTACTGACACTTATCTACCCATCTTTTGTTTTGGTCTTCTTTCATTTTCGTCTCCCTTCCATCTCTTTTCCTTCTTTCATGTGCCCAGTTCTGTGATCTTTATGAGCATTCATTTTCTCCTTGTTAGTCGTTCTCAGTGTTGCTGCCTCCTGTAAGATGATTAGATGTCAATTAGCAGGGTCTCAACAACCTGTAACCTAGACCTGCTCGAGAGAATATTAAAAGGTTCAGATGATGTTGGATTTGGTGAAATAGTAATTATCTGTGTCATTTATTGAACTTAAGTTGATGGCAAGTGGGTTAATGCACAAAATACATAAAACATAAGGAGGAAATTGTCTTCCTTGCTCTCTTATCTCTGCTTTAAAACAGTTGTCTCTTCTGCAGTCTTAGAGGCATCATTTTAGGAATATAATAATCCCAGAAGTTTCTCTTCTCCCTACTTTCATCCATTGTGTATAGACAGCTTGGGAAAGGGACATTGACTATTGGGATGTTGACACTATGTACTGCTTTCCTGTCACAACTCGGTTGACCTGCCTCTTAGATTGTGTAACAACAGCATCCTGGGTAGGGAAGTTTGGTGGCCAGGTTAGAGTGACTGAGTTTGATCATCAGTCTGAAAATGTAACAACTGTACAAGGAATGCTGCCTTGTCAGACAGGTAGACACACATTTTTGATGCTTTTTCTTATGTGGTTTCATACTATTGAAGAAGCTTTATGTCTTCCTGTTGTCCTTCTTCCTATGAAATGAATAGAGTAATATTTATATAACACTTCAAAGTCATTAGGAGAAAAGTGCCATGAAGCTAATGTTTTATCATTGATTTTGCAGATCCTCATAGAAAAGAACAGTGGTAGTGTGTTAATGGAAAGTAAGGTAGATTCTAGTGTTGGTCCTAACACCAGCTTGATATGTGACTTGAGGCCCTAGTTTCCTCCTATTAATTTCAAGAGTGTTAGACAAAATCATGACATTATATATATTCTTTTCATTTGCATGGTGCTAAGTTCACCAGATGTTTTCCCTACAACACTTGCATGAAGGGAGTGAGCACAGATATTACTATACTTATTTTACATGGGAGGGACTGAGACTGGGGGAGGGGGAAGAAAGGGAAAGGGAAAAGGCTGGTGAGGGAAGGGCGGAAGGGCACACAGGGCTGGGATTCTTCAGGTTCTCAGCAGGCTCAGATGAGTCCTATACATAGCTCCCAAGGCAGCCTACCCATTTGTGGACAACATTAATGACTAGTTTTCCTTGTATCATGTTGAAGCTTGCACCCCTTGCTCCTAATTTTTTTAGGACTGAACAGGAAGAACAAGTTTCATCCCATTTTTACTTGAGGTATTTAAGTATGATGGAGGATGTTTCTCTCCCACTTCCCCCCCCCCCCCTTTTTTTTTTCTGAGGCAGTTGAGATTAAGTGACTTGCCCAGGGTCACACAGCTAGGGAATGTTAGTGTCTGAGGCCAGATTTGAAGTCAGGTCCTCCTGACTTCAGGGCTGGTGCTCTATCTACTGCACCACCTAGCTGCCCCTACTTGAGGTATTTAAATAAGTGAAAAATTCTACTACATTCTCTCTACCCACAGTCCTCTTTTCTAGGCTAAATATCCTCAGCTCTTTTAACAGAGTCTCATAAGGCATGATCCTGAGGTCCTTCACAATGTTGGTTGCCCTCTTTTGGATGATCTGCAGCTTTATTTCTAAGAATGTTGCTCTCAGAACTCAAAATGGTACTTGAAATGTGATCTCCTCAGGTATATTTTGGTTAGACGATCTCTCTATTACTTGACAGGATATCTCTTGGTGTAAACTTAGTTCTCATTATTTCTTTTGCCTGCCATATTACAGTTGACTCTTCTAGTTTCTTAGTCCACTAAAACCCTGAGATTCCCCCCACCCAAAACTGCTGATTAGCTGTCTTTCTTTCATTCCCATATCATACTTGTGAAATTTTAAAAAAATACTTTATATTTAAAAATAATTTATATTTATGTTAACTATCTTTCATCCTTGAGTCAGCCTGATGTTGGATCCTGAATCTATCATGCAATATTAGCGATCCTTGCCAAGGTATGTGTTATTTTTAAATTTCAAAAATGTCATCTGTTTTTTGTCCAAGTTATTGATAAAAATGTTAAATAATCCAGAGCCAAAGATAACCTTGAAGCACTCCATTAGAAACCACTTTTCACATTGACCCATTAACTCCTCTTTGGGTCTGGTTAGCCAGTTATAAATCTACTAGTTCTCTCTATTAATCCATATATTTCTATCTTGTCGATGAGGTTAATCAGACTATCAAATATCCTGCTCAAACTTAAATTACTACATTTATTTCCAGGACATTTGATAACTTAAAGTGCTGCCATTCTTTTGAATGGTCTCTTCAGCATGTACCCTGAGATTATCAGTTGAACATGCAAAATTTTTCAGTGAGAAACATTTGAAACAAGCTTCAAAAATGTGTGTCTACCTGTCTAACAAGGCAGCATTCCTTGGACTGTTGTTCCATTTTCAGACTAATGATCAAACTAGGTCACTCTAGCCTGGCCACCAAGGATGGCTGCTGTGACACAGTCCCGAAGGCAGGTCACTCCAGGTGCAGATGGGGCCTTGACTCCACTAGGTGGCACCGTGGGCCTACCACAAACCTTATGAGGCCTGTTCTATATGCAGGAGGGAGTAGCCTCTATCCCAAGGAAATTGCCACTTTAGAGTATTTTCTGGCCATTCAGGCTTTGCCCAGGGTTCTCTGCTGACCTTTGCTCCATCATCTCCCTCACCATCACATCTGTAACCTGAAGCCTTTGCAGAGAGTTATTAACATGTTTTTTCAAGATCGTCAAGCTGGGAGAGTAGCTTTCATTCCTCATTAGGATCAAATGTTTCTATGAGGACTGAGTCAGTTTTATCTTATTAACAGTTGTATTTCCAATTATTGACAAGCAAATGTTTGATAAAATTGGATCACATGGAAAATTACAGCCTGTTTTGATGTCATTTGTCTCCTGTTTTAGCTTAAACGTTCCTCATTTCCTTTAAGTATTCTATATATTGCCTGACCTCTAGATCCTTCACCATCCTGATCATTTCCTCTGAAAGCTTTTTAGCTTTTTCAGCACTCTTTCTAAAATTGGGCATGTAGAACTGAGCACAAGATGATTTCTTTCTTTCATGTCCTAGATAACTGTCTCTCAGGCTAAGATTTTTTTTTTTTTGAATCCTGTATCACATTATTGAGATTATAGTCTATAATCCCCTCCATCAGAAAAGCCATCTAGCCACATTTTCCAGTTAAAATGAACACGATAACCATATTTGAGTATTTGAAGGGCTGTCATATGGAAACAATATATATAGCAGGCTTGCTTTCTTTGACTTCAAATGACAGAACCAGGAACAATGGGTAGATGCTATGGAGAAGTAGACGGAGACTGGATACTAAAAAAAAACCAACAACAAACAAAAAAATCTTTCTAACAATTGGAATTGTGCAAAAGTAAAATGGGCTCTCTCTATAATTAGTGGGCTTTCTCCTTCACTATTGGTTTTCAGGCTTAGTTGCATATTGTTTGAATTTCTGCTCAGGTATTAAGAGTAGGTGACTTTTGAGCTTCCTTACATCCTTGAAGGAGGTTAATTATGTTAATATGATAATGAGGGTATAAACAGCTGAAAACAAAGATTCAAAGATGAGAAAGGAATAGGTCTTTTTTGACTAAGATTCTAGTACTAGTTTTATTTAGTAGTTTTAGAGGGCTTTAGAATTCCTATGCTCACAACTTTGAGGAAGGAGAAACTAGAGAACTTGAAGAAAATACTGTGGCAGTAACTTACGTTTTTGTTTTTATGTTCTATGCAGTGAAATTATTTTGAACCTGGAAGAACAAAGCATCAAATTTATATAACACCTCAAACAATCACCATTTTAGGAGAGTTATAGATTATCTGGAGCAGCACAGGAAAACTAGAAACTGTTTTTGCTTTTGAGGGACTCAGTTTCATCCTGTCTCTGCCAGTGGGCTACCCTGTAACATCTCTGGAAGTACTTGGACAATTCTGCCCTAGACAGTTCTATTGCCTAGTGAGACCCAATTTCTCTCTCTGTGCCCTAGAGCCAGCCTTTAACCTTTCTACCAGTGCTCCCTTCTCCCTTTCTTCTGGTTTCCTGACAGTGAATTGTCTCTTCATTCTCACTCCTCTCTCCCTATCCCCATCCCTGTCGGAGGAAGCCGAGACTCCCTTCTCTACTCCCAATTCCATGTACTCCCTCCTTCCTTCTCAAGGGCCAGTCCTATTGTTATAAGGGAAAGTTTAAAAGAAAATGTAGCTTGTGTGTGAATTTAACTCATATGACTAGTTAGCGGCAGTGAGGAGTGCCCTTTTAAAAATGAGGCCATATTACCACTTAGGTGCACCTAGGACTTGAAGAGAGTCAGGAATATTAAGCTTTGAATCAGTGGAGACAGAGTAGTGAACTTGTAGGCCTTTCTGAGTTGTAGAACCCCTGATTTTTTGTTTTATTCATTTGTTTCTTGACAGTCCAGACTGTCCACATTTTATTTAATTTCGTTCACCTTCATTCCAAGGTATAGTTTTTTTCCTCCAGTAGTGTTTCATTTTTTTCCAAATACATAGAAAGATAGTTTTCAGCATTCACCTTTGCAAAACCTTGTGTTCCCATTTTTCACCTTCCCTTCTCTCCTCCTTCCTCTAGATAGCAGCAATCTGATAGAGATTAAAGACGTGTGAGTCCACTCTTAAAACATTTTAGGCGGTAATCTGCCTCTTTCTTTTCTAGTGATAGGTCCAGATGTGGACAATTAAATACTTGATAATCCTTATTTCAGCCTACCTTTCTAGGTTTGTTAATATATCACTCCCCTTTTATTGACTGTTCTAGCCAGACTACTTTTCTTGTAATTTCTCATATATGTCATACCGTTTTTTATCTTTGTAATTTGTATCATAGGTCTTCTATTCCTGGAATGTATATTTCCTCATCTTTAGCACTACTGCTAGGAGTTCCTAGTTCCTTTAAAGTTCAGTTCAAATGGTACCTTCTGTGAGATTTTCTTAGCATTCCTCTAACTAACTTTGTGTTGTTCCTCTCGAGCCCCTAAAATTGCTTTGCATTTATTTTTTCCCTCTCAATAGTACTTTATTTTTCCAAATACACGTAAAGATAGTTTTAAAATTCAGTTTTGTAAAACTGTGTTCCAAATTTTTCTCTCTCCTTACTTTACCTCCCCTCTTCTACGATATTAAGCAATCTTATATAAGTTAAATATGTCCTATCCTTTTAACCATATTACCATTTTTGTCATGTTGTGCAAGAAAAATCAGACCAAAAGAAAAAAAATACAAGAAAAAATCAAACAAAAAGTAAAAAAAATATTTTTTGCTTACTTATTTTTTTGCATTATTTATTTTGCATATACTTTAGTGAATATTAGTAGAATATTAGCTCCTTTAAGACAGAAAGGGTTTAATTTTTGGTTTTGGTATTCGTAATACAGTAGCATATTGGCTTTTAGCATATCATAGTACTGAGTACATGCTTAATAAATACTTGCTGAGGGGGCAGCTAGGTGGCGCAGGAGGACCTGAGTTCAAATCTGGTCTCAGACACGTAACAGCTGTGTGACCCTGGGCAAGTCACTTAACCCCAATTGCCTCAGCAAAAAGCAAAAATAAATAAATAAATAAATAAATAAATAAATAAATGAATAAATGAATAAATAAATAAATATTCACTTGAACTATTTTAATAGCCTACTGAGATATGTCTTCTCTGCTTCTTCCTTCCTTTTGTAGTCCCTCTAATATTTCTGCCAGACTTAACTTCCATTTATCTTTATCTTCTCCCATTACTTCTGTTTGGGACTATTAAATGGCACCCCAATTTCTCCTAAATTGTGTTTAGACTCCTTTGTCTGGCATCCGAGGGTGATCATATTCATTAAACATTTATTAAGTGCTTACTATGTATATAATACAGTTCTAAGCCCTGGAGACAAAGACCTCAAACAACAAACAGTCTTGATTTTACTAAGATTTTAGCACTTAGCACAATACTTGGTAAGGAGCTTAATACATTTTATTGCCTGACTGGGTAAGGACCTTCAGAATTGGAAGCCCACTTCTTTTTTCAGATTTAATTTAGAACTGCTGTACTCAGTATTGCATCCAAACTCGATTACATTGTGTTCTTATACTGTGCTCTTTTAGGTCTCCATGCTTTTGTTTCCTAACTTAGCTTATCTTCCTTTCTCCTCTTTACCTTTTAAAAAACTTCCCATGGTGCCAGCACTTCATGTATTTTGGAAGAATTTAATTGAAAGTATACTACTAGTAACACCTCTCATGAAGTTTTTCCTTTTTCTTATCTAGTAGGTAATGACTCTTTCCCCAGATCTTTCAGTACATTGTATTTACCATGTTTTTTTTTTAATGTATTATTATGCATTATAAATATTTTTGTCTTAGTCCTTTCCTGACCTATAGAACAAGAATGTAGAACAATATCTTAAAATTGACAAATGTTTTTGAACTAAGTGATGTACTTTGGATAGTACTTGCCTACCTCTTAACGTACTGACTAAATCTAGAGTTTAGAGGAAAGACAGGTTTGAATTAGAATTTCTCTCCCATAGTAGCCCTCTGACTCAGACCCTTCATTTCCCTTCATCTCTTTGAACCTGTTTCTTTATCTCTAAAATGAACATATCAGACTAGGCCCCGAAGGGCCCTCCCTTTATACCACCATCCTGGCATGGTGGTCAATTTACGAGTATTAAAGAGAAGAAATAAAGAATCCATAAACTAGATGATAAGAAGCTTTATAGTCCCAGGTAGAAATTGTTGGGGTAGATGGATCTACCCTATCTTCCTTTGAGTGTTTTAAAAAATATTCTTCTGCTGCTTTGCCTAGGAATTTGAAGTGACTAGGATTATTTAATTAAACTATGAAGGTTGTTCAGAGAAAAGTGTTTCTTAGCTCTCGGCAGTCTACCTTCTCCATTGCCTGAATTACTGACAGATAAGAACATTTCCTTTGGCAGTGTAGCTAGAACAAACAGGACCCTGGTCCAGTCCTGGGGTTATATTCCAGTGCATCCAAGGCTGAGGCCCTGGAAGATGTCAGACAGCTTTTTTTTAGTGATAAAGCCAACACTGGCGTGAATTTCAGAAAAAGAGAATGTTGAGAGGTTGAGCCATGGGTTGGCACAGATTTTCCTGTTGAACTTAACTTGTTTATATAGATAACATTCTTTAGTGCAAAGGTAGATGTGTTGTGACAAGATGTCAAGGTTGGTTTGATAGGCCCCTGATGTGCTGTTCCCTGGAGCATGGGGCTTGGATGCACCGATTTCCCAAGTCTCATCCTTTCAGTATGACAGTTTGTATTAATGATTATCAGGCTTCTGTCCCAGAAGCATTGGATCTGTTCAGTGCTAGGGAGCCGACCCTGTAATTTTATTCATGCACTAGTTTGTTTTCCTCGGTGATCGGCAGGAGGAGCCCTTGCACTTCCCAAGTCAGCTCAGCCACCTGAGGTGGCTAATAATGATGGTTTCTGTTTTTCTGGCTCTACCTCTGTGGAAATTTCCCAGGTTTCTTCTTCCTTTTTATAGACTATTTGGCCCTGGCAGTGCTCATCTTAGAGGCACCTTGGGGAACAGCAGAAGTGAGGAGAGTTATAAACTCTACTGTGTGGGACTCTGCTATGTAAAAGGAGAAGCATGGTGACTACTTGGCTTTTAGCTAGAGGCGGGATCAAGCTCTCCTTTTCTAGGAACCTGCCATCTATGCCACAGTTGCAAGTTTCCCTTTTCCCCCATTGAGTCATTGTTACTGTTATCATCAATGAAACATTGATTAATGTGCAAGGCTTTGTGTTAGCCACTGGGGAGGATCCAGAGATGAGTAAGACAGTCACTGCCTTCAGGGAGTTTGTAGTCATGCAGAGTAGACCAGGCCAAAAGAAAGCAAGACCAAAAACCAACAAACCAAAACCAACACCCTGGCGGCCCCCCCCCCCCCCATTGTACTGATGGTACCATGTGGATGTATTTAACATGAAGCTGTCTTAATTCCTTTTTGAGTCTAGAGGATGGAGACAATCCCTGAGGGCCCTGTAGTGAGTGAATTCTTGGCAGAGGAAGTGGGTCTTTAAGGGTCATTCAAAGGATGTAGAACTAGAAAGGATTTTAGAGGCCAAATTCCCTTGCTTTACAATGGTAGGTCGAGTCCCCCCCCAAAAAAAAAACCAAAACAAAACAAACAAAAAAAACCCCCAATACCTAACATTTTCCCCTCTATCCCAAGTCTCCTTAAAGCTACTCTGTGGAAAATTCTTGTTCTTTTCTTTTTAAAACTGTGTCATAGGTGGAATTTGGCCCAGTTCTGATGAGGTTCCAAGTTTTGTTTTTTATCCACTGTAACATAAAGCTTCTCCCAGCAAGGTGCTTTTTTGACTAAGAAATAGTCTCTGAGCCCTGGCAATTAGTATTATACGCAATGTCAGAGATAATAAGAATTGTTAGAGATCATCTCTTCTTTCTTCATTTTATAGATGAAGAAACTGAAGCCTAAAGGAGGCCTAAAAAACTAAAATTTCTCAGGTTTTTGGAGAAAGTGTGGGGAAAGGACTTGTTTTCTGGGGTTGGTATGACTTAAGTAAGATGGAATTGTTTTTCTATCCCTGTATCTGCTTAGTGCCTTATTAAACAGGTAATATTTTGCATAAGATAAAGCTCTTAGAGAACACATGCTTTCTTTGTGCTACAAAGACTTTATTGGTGCCTTTTGTTTTTACATGCTTTGACTTCCGAATGTTACCAGCTACTTCTTCCTCACACCCCACCATAGAACCTTCCCTGGTAATAAAATACCATATATTAAGCAAAATTAACCAGTAAAGTATATATAACTGCCATCATATGGCATGGTAGAGTGTTATGATAATATATGAGGCTGATGACAGAGAAGACAGTTCTTTGTGGGAAGAACGACGAAAAGGGCTCTCCCCTTCCTCTCCCACATTAATCTTCCTACCAGTGCCACCTTCCTCTTTATTGTTCCTAACTGGATACCCATGCCCTGTTCCCATCTCCACAGGAAGAAGCCGTTGTATATCTAGTCTGTTCCAGCTATTAGGCCTTTTAGTACATTTTCCAGTAGCAGGGAAATGCTCAGGATATATGCCCGTTAGTGTGATAATCACTAGGTCAAAGGATATGAACAATTTAATTATTATTTTCTTCCATAATTCCAAATTTAACATGTATCATATGCATCATGCCCTCATGTAGATGAGACATTATGAAAAATGTTCTTTATGTGTGGCACCTGTCCATTGTCTACACAGAACTCTGTATAATTGTATCTAGAATGTCTGAGCTAAAAGGGTGCTGGAGATGACTTTTATGGATTAGTGGATAGAGGTCAAGAAATTGGGGTATAAGTTCTCAGTTTGACTGGAGGATATAAGGTACTGTTGCAAAACTTTTGAGGAGAGGGAGGAAAAAGACTGGTAAAATTGAAGAAATGCAGTGAGCTTAAAATCCAATTTGTCCAAGAGGCAATAAAAGAAAAGGAAATCCCATTCCAAATAATCACAAAGTGCATAAAATATTGGGAGATTGATCTGTGAAAAGCATTCAAGATACCTGTAATAGATTCAATTAAGAAGCACTCCTTAAATAAAGAATAATTTAAATAAAGGAATATTCAGTGTTCATGACTGGGCTGTTACTAACAAAGTTAATTTCATATTTTTAATGCTATTATCATTTACTAAGGGAATACTTTATAGAACTTGATAAATAATAACAAAATTAATTTGGAAAAACAAAATATCTAGAATATCAGGGGAATTGATAAAAAAGAAATAGGAACAAAGGGGGAAGAGCACTGACATCTCAGACTATTATAAAACAAGACATTAAAATTATTTGGTATTGGCTAAAGAATAGATAGAGCAGTGAAACAGTTGGAGAATCAGAGACAATAGAACTCAATTTAATGTTCTAAAAAAGTAAAGAACATAAATTATCTAGGAAAAAAAAACGACTTATTTGATAAAATCTGGTGGGAAAGCTGTCTTGACAGAAATTAGGCTTAGTCTACCACCTTGTATTTCACAATACATTCTAAATGGAAACACAACTGTAATGTTAAAGATCATACTAGAAAAAATTTGAAGAGAAATAGATTATATACATTTCCCAAATCTATTTGTTGTTGTTGTTTTGAAGCAATTGGAGTTAAGTAATTTGTCCAGCGTTATAAGTATTATATCTAAGGCTGGATTTGAGCTCAAGTCCTTCTGACTCCAGGGCTGGTACTCTTATCTACTGTGTCATCTACTGCCTTTAACTTTATGCATTCTTAACCAAAGAAGATAGAGGTAGCACAAAAACACAAAACAAAACAAAACAAAAACCCCAATAAATATAACTGATCACATGATTCTGCACAAATTTAAATTAAATTAAGACAAAATTAATACACTTAAGATTAGAAGGGAAGCACTCTAATGGGGGGGGGAAGGAAAAAAATCGTTATATCAGATTTCTCTGATAAAAGTAAAACAACCACATGAAAGAATATTCCAGATCACTAATAATAGAAGTGCTAATCAAAACAAAAAAGATTTTATCTTACACTCTGAAGTCAGGAGCACCTGAGTTCAAATCTGGCCCCAAGACACTTAACATGTTCTAGCTGTGTGACCCTGGGCAAGTCACTTAACCCCAATTGCCTCAGGGGGGGAAAAAAGTGGGATTTCATTGCAAAGACCAAAAGTTGCACATGATATCTAGAGCTGTGATGAGTTCTAGTATGAGATACTCTTCTGGATTGTATGGAGAAGGAGGTGTGAATCAGGTGGCTGGCTTTTGAATGGAAGGAAATGTATTTTTCTCCTGTTCACATCTGTTATTTTATCTTTCTTCCTTTTATTCATTTATTTTATTCTTCCCCTTTTTTTTTCTCTTAAGTGCCTAATTCAAAATCCTTTCCTCTTTTTCTCTCTTTCAATTTCTTTGTTTTGTTATTGTTGTTTGTTTTTTTTCTTTTCCTTAATGTTATTCTAAGAATATTTTTACCCTCCTCTTTCTGTCTCTTAGACTTTTGTACTCTGATTTATACTTGTATACTTGTACCTTTTTTAAACTTCTTTGTGTTTCTCATGGGATTAAAGTCTCTTTAGAACCAGGTTTGAGTTCCTGCTTTTAACAGTTTCTCTATTTATTGACTTCACAAATTTTAACCTCTTGGGTTTTTTTTTTTCTTCTTGTGCCTTACTCTTAACAGTGTCAATTTATGTGATAGATATTAAAGAAACAAATATTAACCCATGACAGGAATTTTCCTGTGCAACAAATTATGAGATTCATTTCTATCTCCTGGTCTTCCCATGACTATTATATTCTCCATTTTGGGCCCATGCCCTCCCAATTTTTTAAATGCTGGTTGTCCCCAAGAGGTCTGACCCCTTATTTTCTTAGCCCAGATGGTGTCTATGGAAGTACAACTCTTGAAAGAAATGATCTTCCTATTTGCTAGCCCTCTATGGATTAAACCCATTGAAAGCTTACCATCTCTCATTACAGGATATATCTTGCTATTCGATTTCTTCCCCTATGACAACCCTTACCTCCCAATTGAGTTGAGATCGTCCCCATTTTTTCTCCTTGTTTTATCTGTCTCTGACCCATTCCACTTTAGCTTTTTTTTTTTTTCTGAGAGATTACATGAGTTATCTTCTCTTTATTGGTTTACCCATGGATTTGTTCAGAGACCATCACACATTTCTTTCTTTTCCCTTTTTATTACTTTTCATTCTGTACATTAGTTCCCTAAATTTCATCAGTTTACCTGTTTTCTTCATTTCTTTTCAGTCTGTTTTGTTGGATTTTTATCCAGGTTAGGTTTATTAACTGTGAATATATCCCAAGGTCTTCTCTTGGGCCTTCTTTTCTCCTGCTCCCTCTACACTTTTCCACTAGGTGATCTTATTGGCTTCCATTGTTTCAACTGTCATTTCTTTGCATGTTTCTCAAGTGGATTTGTCTAGCTTCAACCTCTCATCTGATCTTCAGTCTTGTTATTTCTAGTTACCCATTGAATTTTTTAAACTAGATATCCCATAGACATCTTAAATTAAATGTATTTAAAACCACTCATTTTTTCCTAAAAACCCTTTCTCCCTCCCTTGTGTGCCTTCTTCTGTGGAGGATACCACTATCCCCTCAGGTCACCTTGACTTAAAAGCCTAGTTGACATTCTTGACTCTTAACTTTCTCTCATAAATTCCCCCTCTTCCCTCATACAAGCTATTGCCAAGACCTATAGATTTTGCCTTTATAACATCTTTTGTATATACTCCCTTCTCTCCTGACACTGCTATCTCCCTAGTACAGGCCCTCATCATTGAGTGCCTGGATTATTGCAAAAGCCTGTGGGTTGATTTGTATGTCATTCATTCTCATCACTCTAGTCTGTGACCAGTACTTAGGTTCAACCATATGACATCACTTCCTGGGGGATTGTGGGGAGAAAGGAGCTTTTGTTCTCCACCTTATTAAATAAACTCAACCGCCTTCCTTTCACCTTTAGGATCAAATATAAAATCCTCTGTTTGACATTCAAAACCTTTTATAAGCTAACTGCTCTCCCTCTTGTCTTATACTTTCCTCCATCTTCTGTGAACTCTGTAACTCAATGACATTGACCTCCTTGCTGTTCCTTGAACAAGATAGTTCCTCTCTATTCTCTGTATTTTCACTAGCTGTTCTACGTCTTCAAAGACTCTTCCTCCTCATTCCTCATTTCTGCTTCCTTCAAGTCTTTTTTTTTTAAATTAAAACTTTTTATTTGCAAAACATATGCACCGTAATTTTTCAACATTGACCCTTGCAAAGCTTTCTGTTACAAAATTTTTCCCTCCTTCCCCTCCCCCCCCAAATGGCAGGAAGTCTAATACATGTTAATTATGTTAAAATACTTGACAAATTGAATATGTGTAT
Organism: Myrmecobius fasciatus; assembly: GCA_023553655.1. Taxonomy (NCBI): domain Eukaryota; kingdom Metazoa; phylum Chordata; class Mammalia; order Dasyuromorphia; family Myrmecobiidae; genus Myrmecobius; species Myrmecobius fasciatus. Next base: position 410,626 of record JAJPUD010001061.1, read on the forward strand.
ACATATTTATACAGTTATCTTGCTGTACAAGAAAAATCGGATCTATAAGAAAAAAAATCTGAGAATGCTTCCTTCATCTTAATCAAAACCTCATATTTTGCAGGAATCATTTCCTAGTCCTCTTTAATACTAGTGTCTTCAGTTGTTGATTTTCTTCAATTTATCCTATGTATGGCTTGTATGTACATAGGTGTTTGAAGATTCACTCACTTCTTCTTAAGACTTCTTAAGACTGTGAGCTCCACCAGCAGGTACTGTCTTTATCTTTCTTTCCATCCCCAGTAATTAGCACAGGGCCTGAAACATAGTAGATGCTTAGTAAATGCTGATTGATTCAATTCTGTGTGAGTGGGAGGAAGTGTTTCAAGGAGGTAAGTTCATAATGTTCCAAGCCTGACTTCATACTGTCATTTATCCTATTTTAAGTTTTGTTTTCATCTTTAATCCCCTTGGGTCCTTTTAGAATTCTCTTAATGGTGCCTCTTACTACAATCCAATTATTATCTTTAGCTTTCTTTTCGTCCTTTTCATAGAATCTGTAGAGGGTTAATTTATTTCATTATTTTTGGGGGAGGTATTTGTATTTATTTATGTCATTGTATTTCTGTTTTGGGGTGTTGGCAAGTTGAACAATCTGTTCGGTTCTGGGTTTTTTTTTTTTTTTTTTAAAGTAATGCTTCAATTGCCTTTCCTTTATTGAACATCCATTTCTTTTGATGATTAGACTTAGGTTTGTAGGATTGTTATTTTGGGTTGCATCTTGAACTCCATTGCTTTTTTTTTTTTTTTTTTTTTTTATATATTTCATTTCTTTTAGCAGCATTTTGTGGCTGCTGAATAGTTTTGTGTTAAAGTTGTGGTGAGAATGAATTGAAATATGAAAAGTGCTTTTCAAACCTTAAAATGTTATCTAATTGCTCATTGTTACTGCTATTAATTAGCAGCTGAGGGAATCAGGAATGGAAGATAAAGCAGAAGTTTTTGTACTGGAGTCTGTGAAATTGTTTTTTAAAAAATCTTTTGATAGCTGCATTTCAATATAATTTTACCTTTAAAATATTATATATTTTATGTTTTCTGTATTTAAAAACATTCTGAGAAAGTGGTGCAAAAGTTTCACCAGGCTACTAAAAGAATTTATGACACAGCATCTTGTAAAAACTTCTGACATAGAAGCTGGCAATTAAGATGTTCAAACAAGATATTCTAGAGATAAAGCTGGAGAGCATTCCAGGAAGCTCACAGGGAATGATTCAGGAGGCTGAGAAGGTAGAGGAGACTTGAGAAGAAAAGGTTTGGAATGGCATTTTGGAATAGAGAATAAATTAGTGAGGAGTAAAAGGATTTTCTAGCTGAGACTGGAGATTTATGTCACATCAAAGCAGCAAAACCTTCCTCCCTTTTATTCCCTCGAGGAAGATACAGGAAGCAGCATGTACCAGAAAAGTCAACTCCTTTGAGCACACAACCTCTCTTCAGACCCTGACAGAAACAGCCCAGGATCCCTACTCAGGTACCTTGGTAGCACAGTATATTGGTAGAATGCTAGAGTTAGGGAGACCTCAGTTCACATCCTACCTCATGTACTTAATAGCTGTGTGACCCTAGACAAGTCACTTAATCTCTCTGAGCCTGTTTCTTTATAAAAAGAGGATAACACTTAAAGGGTTATTACAAAATTAATATTGATAGAGTACTCTACAGACATGCTTTATGAATGCTGTTGTCATTAGCAGCCTCTTGTGTCTTGTCCATATGTACCACAATCCTGTTTTTGATTCAGCCCCTGTAGCTCAAGAGGAGCAGAGAGATCTGGCAGGGCCTTCTGTAATTCTGCCTCCTCAGTTACCATACTTGGAACATTAAACACCTGGAAATTTTTTGCTCCCAAAGTTCTTGGACTTTCCATTGAATTTAGACTTGAAGCATTCTGTGTTGTCACTACTTATTAGAATTCAAGCTCCTTGAACATGACCCATATGACTTTTCTCTTTCTATCTCCATTTTTAAGGCTTTATATATAGTAAGTGCTTAATAGAAGCTTTTCATTTAGTCCAAACATAAATTTATAATGTCATATTGCGGGTGTGATTTCTTCATTTTTCATTTCATATCATGTTTAGGAGCAGAGGAGGCAGATGATGAGAGTAATCCAAGTTTAGAGTTTGGCAAATTGTTGGCATCGGTAGGACAAGGGGGTCAAGGAATTTCAGAGTATGGTAACAGTGTAGATAAAAACTAGTTAAATGTAGGGTCAAGATCACTTTTGAGTACTTAGAGGTGGAAGAAGAAGAATGGGTTAAGGGAGAGTTGGAATGATAGATAATAAAAGAATTTCAAAGCTTTTAATTATGAAAATGTAAGTAGGTGGTCATAGTATCAAGTATTTGACCATCATAGTCCATAAATTTGCTGGGTGAAGGTGGCAAAGAGAGAGTATGATAGTATTCTGATTTTACGCGTGCATGCGCGTGCGCGCGTGCGTGTGTGTGTGTGTGTGTGTATGTAAAAGTAGTGGGTGAAAAGTGTAGCCTAGGCTGGAAAGGGTATAACTAGGAATGCAGTCTAATGAAGGAAGCCAAGTCTCTGAATGCCAGAGGGAAGATGTCTAATATGAAGACAAATTTGTTAAATATGAAATTGGAGTTCCAGAGGGCACAGTGGAATGCAAAAGCATTTATTAAGCAGTTATTATGTGCCAATCACTGTGTTAAGTGCTGGGAATACAGGTAGAAAAATGAGAGCATCTGCTTTCTGAGAACTCATGTTCTAGGGAGACAATACATTGAGAAGAATGGGAAGAACTGGAATGGAACATGGGAGAGCAGGACTAAAGTAGATAGGAATAAGAAATGCCTCATCTCATCTTATCCTTAAATCCTTTCAGATACATAATTGGGATGCATAGGTCCTTGTGTGAGTATGAATGGGAATGTAGATTTTGATGGGAAAATAGGCATGGGGTAAGAACTATCTCAGGAGTAGACAAGCAGGTTTTTTTTTTTTTCCCCTTGTTTCTTCTCTGCATTCACTTGATGTCTATGTGAACGGTAGAGATTTTCTCACTCGAGGTATATTACAAATTTCTTTGCTTAGCATCTTCTAATGTATGCAGTTTTCATGGAGTGGAAGTCTATTTTCAGAAAATTGTCTTAGCACTTTAGACCTAGCTTTTTCATTCTGATCTTCTATAGATGCATATATAGCATCTTTCTGATTTTTATTCTAATCGCCTATCTCTAACAACATCTCCCTATAGTTTCCTTTTATGTGAACATGATTTAGTTATATTCAGAAAGGCTGAGCAGAATAAAATATAGTTAAAAACAATTCTTCTTCTGAACTTAGTTTCATGAAATAGTCAATGAAATGGCCAGTAAACAATATTTAAGATCACATGCAGCTTAATTTAGGTCAAAATAATGGTCCCAGAAAAAGTGATTTTACCTTTTCTAGGACTTGATCTGAACATTGAACCTATTTCTAGGTGCTTTCCCTTTTCCTTTGCCCATCCTCCTGTATACTGATGCCTTGCCAGAGAAGAGGAAGTATTGTGTATTGTCCAGAGCAGGATTGTTGTTATAGAAATCACTTAGGCAGCCATACATAGGGCTGAATGTGTGATATTGTATAGGTAGTTTTTGTCTCGCTCAAATGACTGCCCCAAGGTGTCATATTCCATGTTTCCCTTCCAGGATGCTTTGAATTAATACAATTTCTTTGTTATTCTGCATGTCTTCCCTTTTTGTCAAGTGCCGTTATGTGAATCTATGTTTTCATGTCTGTCACTTTCATTATGGTGTTTCTTTTAGTGTATATAGTAGAATAACTGTGAATACTTTGTTGTCTTCTAGCAGCTTTTTAAGAAGGTTAAGTCTTTGCAGGTTCACATCATTTATTAAACCTAAGTGTGGCTACTTTGGTACTTTTGATAATGTGATTGTGAAATTAAAAAATCCCAATGTTGATGGAACATCAAAATTAAGTTCAAAGAATAGTGTTGTAAAGTGTTCTTAGTATATTGAGCCTAATACCTAAAGCATTGTGAATGCTTCAAATCCCTTTGAAATAGGGGTTTAAAGTAGATCCAGTCAGTCCAACCAGGTCTATTGTAAACCTCCATTTCAAATGAAGAGATTAAAAAAATGCTTATTCCCTAGATGATGATTGTAAGTGGACAAGTAAATCATTTGCAGTGTATATGCATGTAAATAAAATCTTGAGACAAGACCTTAGAGATGGACTAAAACAGGTGCAAAAAGAAAGAAATGTGAAGAAAGCTTATTTGTGTTTGGGAAATTTTGCAACACTTTCAATAATCTACAGTTTGCCCCCACATTGATACTTTGTGGTCGCTAAGCATTGTGTTCATTTTGTTCTTTGTAGAATCAGAATTTCAGGTAATCCAAAGAGCAGAAGGAAGAGGTATGGTGGTAGGTATAAGGCAGGGTATATTGTGTAATGTGTATAGGCTATATGCATAATGTATACGACTATAAAAGTGTAAGTTATAATACTAATGATGGCTTAAACAAATTGATCAAAAATAGCATCAGTCAGACAGATGTAATGAGAGTGAAGGATGCCAATTGGTATTTATTAAAATAATCATTTATTAAAGAAAAAGACATGTATTAAGAATCACCTAGAGTGAGAAGGTGGTATAATGGTGTTGCATTTCATACTGATAGAGGGAACACCTACATGATGAATTGTGGCTCTTTCCATTTCAAAAGAAGCTTTACAATACATCTTTCTGTTAATTAGCAAATTACTTTTGAGTTCCTCCTACGATCAAGACATGTTAGATGGTGTAGAAAACCGAGACTTGGAGTTGGGAAGCTCTGAGTTCAAATCTAGCTTCAGATATGTCCTTGCTGTGTGACCATGTCACTTTACCTCTCTCCACTTTGGTTTCCTTTTCTCTCAGAGTTGTTTTGTGGATAAAATGAGTTATGTAAAATGTTTTATAAGCGAGATGATAAAGAGGAGGATTATTATCCTGTCATAATGAAAGTCTGGGTATTGGGTGAACAGGAATCCCATCAACATTTCCAATAAGAAGATTTGTAGGAACCATTTGCAGAAAGAAGCAAGAAGAAATAGGAGAATAATCTATGCAATGACTACAATATTGTAAAAATAGCACCGAGTCCAGTAGCAAAATGAAACACATTTCCCTTATCTTTGTAAGGAGATAGGCATCTATGAACATAGAATGTTAGCATATTTTGTCATGTATACTTGTTTTGTCATTTGGTCTTCCATAACTGTTATTATTTATTACAAGGGAGTGTTTAAGAAATTAGATATATTGGGAAATAACTAGATTTTAAGGGAAAATTACCTAGCCTTTCTTTGAATACTTCAGAGAGTATGGAATTCATGACCTGATGGGGTAAAACTACTTTTAGAGAACTCACATTGTCAGGAAATTTTCCCTCATCTAACCATAATTCACTTTTTTTTTTTTAACCACTTCTATCTATTGGTCCTTGTTCTTCTCTCTGAAGCTGTAGAAAAATTATATACCCTCTTCCACATGACAGCCCTGTAAATACTTGTAAACAATGGTTCCTCCAATCTTTCAGGTTAAGTGTCTTCATTTCTTTTAGATACACAATTTAAAAATTCTAGAATTGGAAGGGACCTCTGGCAGCTCTTAGCTCATACCTTATCAATAAGAAAGCATTATTAAGCATCTGTTACATTCCAGGCACTATGGTACTCACTTGAAATACAAATACAAATGTGAGGGAATTTTTGCCTTCACCAAGTTCCTGTTTCACTGGGTGGCTACAAAGTAGTCACAGGTAAATAAGTGCAGGATATGTAATTAACCAGATAAATACTTATGAAATGATCAGGTCTGGAAACTCTTGGCTTTATCTCTGGCTTTCTGCTCTGACTGGAATGCTTACACTTCTCATTTTCACCTTAGAATCCCTAGCTTTCTCCAGAGCTCAAGGCAAAGGCTGCTTCTCTTGGGAAGATTTCTCTGATCCTTTCAACTGTCAGGTTTCTCCTCCCAGATATGCACTACATCCCCTTTTCCCCATTACTTTGTTTATATCTTGTCTATGTTTATATGTGTATATATGTTCTGTAAATATGTTTCTCCAAATAGAATACAAGCTCTTTGAGGATAGGAACTATCTTTATGTCACCGTGTCTTAATATACTTCTTGGATCTTAGTTATTATTGTTTACTCTTTTAGTTGTGTCTGACTCTTCATGATCCTGTGGACCCATAGCAAGCCTTGGCAAAGTGCTTTGCTATTTCTTTCTCCGGTGTATTAAGACAAATGGTGGTTAAATGACTTGCCCAGGATCATATAGCTAATATGTCTCTGTTATTGTATTTGAACTCAAGTCTTTCTGACTGCCGACCCAGTGCTCTATCCACTGGGATCTAGCTATCTCCTGTATATATGTAGGTTCTTTATAAATGCTTGTTGATTGGACAGTCTTTGTATAGAAAACTCTGTAAACATGGAGACTTCTGTGTAGAGGAGGTTTGAGGTGGATTTTGTGGTATTTTAGGAATTCTCAGAAGTTCTATAGAATGAATCATTTTGTCTTAATGAAATAAGACAAATGCCTCCAAATCTTGGCTGTGAGGAAACTTCATTTTTGTCCAAAGTTGTATCTTTTGACTTAGGGTTAATTCTAAGGCTAATAAGAAAGTGTCTTATGCTATGAGAACTGTTGATGTGTATATAGGGTATCCCAGAAATCTTAGTAGTATTTTAAACTGTGAAATAGCTTAAACTTTTTTTTTAAAGCTTTTTAATTGCAAAACATATGTATGGGTAATTTTTCAACATTGACCCTTACAAAGCTTTCTGTTACAAATTTTTCCCCCCTAGTCCCCACCCCTCCCCTAGATGGCAGGAAATCCACTACATGTTAATTATGTTAAAATACTTGACAAATCGAATATATGTGTACATATTTCCACACTTATCTTGTTGTGCAAGAAAAATCTTATCTACAAGAAAAAAAATTAGAGAAGAAATACAATGCAAGCAAACATCAATAGAGAGCATGGAAATGTTGTCCACATTTCATAGCTTAAACTTAAAAAAAGGTAAGAATTGAATTCTCTTCTTTTTCCTTTTCTCTCAATAAGGAAACAAGAAAAATAAAATCTATTCCAAATATTTATAATTATACAAAGCAAATTATCTCATTAACCATCTCTTCAAAAAAAAATGAAGCAGAAGAAAATATGCTTCATTCTATACTCTGAAATCATCACTTCTCTATCTGTAGATGGAAAGTATGTTTTGTCATGAGCCTTTTGGATTTATGAGTAGTCATTGTGTTGATTAGTTAATGTCTTTCCAAGTTGATTATGTTATTGATGTCATTGTGTAAATAGTTCTTCTGGTGTGGCTCACTTTACTTTGTATCCCTTCAATCAAATCTTTTTAGGCATTTCTGAAACTCTCCCTTTCATTTTTTAAAGCAATATAATAAAATTTTTGTATACCATAACTTGCTTAGCCATTCCCCAAATTGATGGGCATCCCTTCATTTATAATTCTTTGCTGCTACAAAAAGAGTTGCTATAAATATTTTTGTACATATGGATCCTTTTTCTCTTTCTTGATCTACTTAACGTGTAGACCCAGTAGTAATATTATCACTGGGCCAAAGTAAATGCATAATTTAATAAATTCTTAGATGAAGTTCTAAATTAAGTAGTTTGTTTTCACTTTTCTTTTGTAAAAAGCAAAAAAAAAAAATCTTTATTTAGGGGCTTGCATTCTGCCAGGAGGCATCTCCTCATGTTGATGACTTCTTTAACATCCTGACCTTAATTCCTCCAATTACTACATTATCTATTCCACTTCAACATTCACTGTCTTAGTCATATCCCACAATTTAGCATCTTTACCACCTCTAAGAACCTGAATTTTGAAATTCCATCTTCTGTCCATAACCATTTCTCTTTAAAATTAATATAATTTGTTTTTCCTTTAATTTCCAGTTTTATCTAACATTCCCATATAATTACCCTATACAAGTTAAAAAAAAAAAAAAAGGAAGGAAAGAAAGAAGAAAAGGGGACAGGAAGAGAGTTAGGGAATTTATTTATTTATTTTTAAATATTCCAATAATAGCTTTTTTTAAAATGCATTTTATTAAAGCTTTTTAATTGTAAAACATATGTATGAGTAATTCTTCAACAATGACCCTTACAAAGCTTTCTGTTACAAATTTCCTCCCCCTAGTCCCCACCCCTCCCTTAGATGGAAGGAAGTCCACTACATGTTAATTATGTTAATGACAAATTGAATATATGTATGCATATTTCCACACTTATCTTGCTGTGCAAGAAAAATCATGTCTTCAAGAAAAAAAAATCTGAGAAAGGAAACACAATGCCAGCAAACATCAATAGAGAGCATGAAAATGTTATGTTGTGGTCCACATTTCATATCCCTCTCTCTGGGTGTATATGGCTTTCTTCAGTGAACAATTGGAACTGGTTTTCATGAGATCTATGTCCATCAGAATTGATCATCATATAATTTTGTTGTTGCTGTGTATAATGATCTCCTGGTCTGCTCATTTCACTTAGCATCAGTTCATGCAAGTCTCTCCTGGCCTCTCTGAAATCGTCCTGTTGGTCATTTCTTACAGAACAATAATATTCCATAACATTCATATACCATAATTTATTCAGCCATTCTCCAACTGATGGGCATCCATTCAGTTTCCAGTTTCTAGCCACTACAAAAAGGGCTGCCACAAATATTCTTGCACATGTGGGGCTCTTTCCTTCCTTTATGATTTCTTTGGGATATAAGCCCAGTAGAAACACTGCTGGATCAGAGGGCATGCACAGTTTGATAACTTGTTGGGTACAGTTCCAAATTGCTCTCCAGAATGGTTGGATCTGTTCACAGTTCCACTAACAATGTATCAGTTTCCCAGCCTTCCCACATCCCCTCCAACATTCGTTATTGTCTTTTCCTGTCATTTTAGCCAGTCTGTGTAATGGTATCTCAGAGTTGTCTTAATTTGCATTTCTCTGATCAATAGTGATTTGGAACACTTTTCATATGACTGGAAATGGTTTTAATTTCATCATCTGAAAATTGCCTGTTCATATCCTTTGACCATTTATCGATTGGAGAGTGGCTTGAATTCTTATAAATATGATTGTGACACAAGTCATAATTACACAACATGTAGGATTATGTTGTTGTTCTTTTCATTTACATAAATTGTTTTCTTGGTTCTTAACATAGATCAGAGATTAAAGCTAAAGAACATCAAGTCCAAACCCTTCATTTTACAGATGTCATAATTTATGCCTGAGGAGCTTAAGTGACTTTTCAAGGTGACAGTTATGAAGAGTGAGAGATAAGACATGAACCTGGGTTCTCTCACTTTTAGCAGTCAATTTCCTTTCTACTATATTAACTTCACCCTGTACAAGTTCATAAACATAAAGTATTCATTGTTCTTATTTACAAAGTAATATTCCATTATGTTCATGTACCACAGTTTGTTTAGCCATTTTCCAATCAATGGGTACTGGAAAAAAGTACTGTCATAAATATTTGGTGTACATGAAGCTTTTCTTTTTATCAATGACCTATGTGTGCCTAACAGTGGAATGACAGACTAAAAGGATTGGACTCAAATGGTATCCTTTAACATAATTCTAAATAAATTAATTAAACTAACAGCTCCAACAGTAGTGTATTTGTAGCTCCTCTACACTGTTTTCTCATCTTTTTTTTTTTTTTTTTTTTTTGTCAATCTTTGCATATTTGCTGGTTTTGAGGTTAACACAACTTCCCCATTCTTGATAAGTGATTATTGAAGGGAGTTAATGAAAAAAAAAATGCAAAGATGACTTAGCTGTATTATAAAACAGGGGACCTTAAACCCATTCAGTACTGGCTAAGAAATCGAGTAGTGAATCAGTGAAATAGGTTAGGTTTGGGGCAGCTAGGTGGCACAATAGATAGAGTACCAGCCCTGAAGTCAGGAGGACCTGAGTTCAAATATGGCCTCAGACACTAGCTGTCTGACCCTGGGCAAGTCACTTAATCTCAGTTGCCTCGGGGAAAAATGAAATAGGTTAGGTTTATAAGCCATAATAGCCAATGACTATAGTTATGTAGTGTTTGATAAACCCTAAGACTCCAACTTCTGGGATAAGAACTCATTTAACAAAAATTGCTGGGAACACTGGAAAATAGTATGTCAGAAACTAGCCTCAGAAAAACATCTCACACCCCATACTAAGATTAGATCAAAATGAGTCTATGATATAGGTATAGAGGGTGATACTGTAAGCAAGTAAGGAGAACAAGGGATAGTCTACCTCTCAGATTTGTAGAGAAGGAAGGAATTTATGGCCAAAGAAGAATTAGAGAATATTACAAAATGCAAAATGGATAATTTTGATTATATTAAATTAAAAAGATTTTATACAAACAAAACCAATGCAGTCAAGATTAGAAGGGAAGGAGAAAATTGGGAAAAATTTTACATCCAAGGGTTCTGATGAAAACCATTTTTTTCCATTAAAGCTTTTTATTTACAAAACATATGCATGGGTAATTTTTCAACATTGACTCTTGCAAAACTTTGTTCCAAATTTTTCTTTCCTTTCCCTCACCCCCTCCCCTAGATGGCAGGTAGTCCAATACATGGTAACTATGTTATGACAAATCCAATATACATATACACACACACACATACACACACACACACGTACATACACACATATTTATAGTTATCTTGTTGCACAAGAAAAATTGGATCTAGAAAGAAAAAAAAAACTTGAGAAGAAAAACAAAATGCAAGCAAACATCGACAGAAAGTATGAAAATGCTATGCTGTGGTCCACACTCAGATCCCACAGGCCTGTCCCTGGGTGTATATGGCTTTCTTCATCCCTGAACATAAGAACTGGTTTGGAACATTTCATTTTTTTTTAAAATTTATTTATTTATTTGCAAAACATATGTATGGGTAATTCTTCAACATTAACCCTTAAAAAGCTTTGTTACAATTTTTTTTCCCCTACTCCCTACCTCTCCCCTAGATTGCAGGATATCCACTACATGTTAATTATGTTAAAATACTTGACAAATCCAATATATGTATACATATTTCCACACTTATCATTGTTGTGCAAGAAAAATCGTATCTACAAAGAAAGAAAAATCAGATAAAGGAAACACAATGCAAGCAAACTTCAGTCGAGAGCATGAAAATGTTATGTTGTGGTCCACATTTCACATTCCTCTCTCTGGGTGTATATGGCTTTCTTCAGTGAACAATTAATTGGAAGTGGTTTGAAACATTTCATTGTTGAAGAGAGCCATGTCCATCAGAATTGATCGTCATATAGTACTGTTGTTGCCGTGTATAATGATCTCCTGGTTCTGCTCGTTTCACTCAGCATCAGTTCATGCAAGTCTCTCCAGGCCTCTCTGAAATCGTCCTGCTGGTCGTTTCTCACAGAGCAATAATATTCCATAACATTCATATACCATAATTTATTCAGCCATTCTTCAATTGATGGGCATCCATTCAGTTTCTAGTTTCTAGCCACTACAAAAAGGGCTGCCACAAACATTTTTGCACATGTGGGGCCCTTTCCTTCCTTTGGAATATAAGCCCAATAGAAATGCTGCCTGGGTCAAAGGGTATGCACAGTTTGATAAGTTTTTGAGCATAGTTCCAAATTGCTCTCCAGAATGGCTGGATCCGTTCATAGTTCCACCAACAATGCATCAGTGTCCCAGCTTTCCCACATCCCCTCCAACATTTGTCATTTTCTTTCCTGTCACTTTAGCCAATCTGACAGGTGTGTAGTGGTACCTCAGGGTTGTTTTAATTTGTATTTCTCTGATCAATACTGATTTGGAGTACCTTTTCATATGACTACAAATAGTTTTAATTTCATCCTCTGAAAATTGTCTGTTCATGTCCTTTGACCATTTATCGATTGGAGAATGGCTTGAATTCTTATAAATATGAGACAATTCTCTATATATTTTAAAGATGAGACCTTTATCAGAACCCTTAAATATAAAGATGATTTCCCAATTTATTGCTTCCCTCCTAATCTTGACTGCATTGGTTTTGTTTGTACAAAAACTTTTTAACTTAATGTAGTCAAAGTTATCTGTCTGGTGTTCAATTAAGAGTTCCAGTTCTTCTTTGGACATAAATTTATTCCATCTCCATAGGTCTGAGAGGTAAACTATACTACGTTCCTCTAATTTACTTATATCATTCTTTATATATCCAGATCATGAACACATTTAGATCTTATCTTGGTATGTGGTGTTAGATATGGGTCAAGCCCTAATTTCTTCCACACTAGTTTCCAATTTTCCCAGCAGTTTTTGTCAAATAGTGAGTACTTATCCCAGAAGCTGGGGTCTTTGGGTTTATCAAACACTAAATTGCTATAGTTATTGCCTAGTTTGTCCTGTGATTCTGTCCTATGTCACTGATCAACTACTCTATTTCTTAGCCAGTACCAAATGGTTTTGATGACCGCTGCTTTATAATATAGTTTTAGATCTGGTACAGCAAGGCCACCTCTATCAGCCTTTTTTTTTTTTTTTTTCATTAATTCCCTTGAAATTCTTGACCTTTTGTTCTTCCAAATGAACTTTGCTACTATTTTTTCTAGATCTGTAAAATAATTTCTTGGCAGTTTGGTATGGCACTAAATAAGTAAATTAATTAGTTTGGGTAGTATTGTCATTTTTATTATATTCACTCGGCCTACCTAAACATTTCATTGTTGAAGAGAACCATGTCCATCAGAATTGATCATCACATAATCTTGATGTTGTCGTGTATAATGATCTCCTGGTTACTCATTTCACTTAGCATCAGTTCATGCTCCAAGCCTCTCTGAAATCATCCTGCTGGTCGTTTCTTACAGAACAATAATACTCCATGACATTCATATACCATAGTTTATTCAGCCATTCTCCAATTGATGGGCATACATTCAGTTTCCAGTTTCTAGCCACTACAAAAAGGGCTGCCAGAAATATTTTTGCATGTATCGGACCAGTTTTCCCACATCCCCTCCAACATTGAAAGCCTCATTTCTAAAATACACTTGATTCAAATTTAAAAGAATAAAAGTTGTTTTCCAATTGATAAATGGTCGAAGGATATGAACAGACAATATTCAGATGAAGAAATTAAGCCATTTCTAGTCATATAAAAATTCTCTAAATCACCATTGACTAGAAAAGTGCAAATAAGCCAACTCCGAGGTACCACTTCCCATTTGTCAGATTGGCTAAGATGACAGGAAAAGATAATGATAAATGTTGGAGGAGATGTGGGAAAACTGGAACATTAATACATTGTTGGTGGAGTTGTGAACTTATCCAACCATTCTGGAGAGCAATTTGGAACTGGGTCCAAAGGCCTATCAAATTGTGCATACCCTTTGATCCAGCAATGTCTCTTCTGTGTCTGTATCCCAAAGAGATCATAAAGAAGGGAAAAGGACCTATGTGTTGCAAAAATGTTTGTAGTAGCCCTTTTTGTAGTGGCAAAGAACTGGAAACTGAATGGATGCCATCAATTGGATAATGGCTGAATAAATTATGGTATATAAATGTAATGAAATATTATTGTTCTATAAGAAATGTTTGGCAGGATGATTTCAGGAAGGTCCAGAGAGTTGAATTGATTCTAAGAGACTTGAAGTGATGCTAAGTGAAGTGAGTAGAACCAAGAGAATATTGTACAACAATATTGTACACAACCAGAAGATTATGTGATGATAGCTGTGATGGAAGTGGATATTTTCAACAATGGGGTGCTTCAGGCCAATTCTAATAGATTTATGATGGAGAGAGCCATCTGCACCCAGAGAGAGGACCATGGGGACTGAATGATCACAATGTATTATTTTCACCTTTGTCATTTTATTGTTATTTAGTTGCTTGTTTTTTTTTCTTTCTCATTTTTTTCCTTTTTGATCTGATTTTTCTTGTGCAGCTTCATAAATGTGAAAATATGTTTAGAAGAATCGCACATTTCCAATATTGGATTACTTAATGTCTAAGGGGATGGGGAAAGGAGAAAGGAGGAAAAAAAATTTGGAACACAAGATTTTGCAAGGATGAATGGTGAAAACCATCTTTGCATGTATTTTGAAAAATAAAAAACTATTTAAAAAAAGAAATAATGCTGGTTGAATCAAATTTGTTAATTTTCCTCTGAAGGTACAGATTGGTGAAAATATAGTCATGAATGGCACTCTTATTAAAATAGTAATAGCTTACTAAACTTCTAATTAGAGTTCTGGATGAGTTCAGTGATAAATGTTACAGTAACAGAATGTAGTTAGAATGCACCTCCCTCCGCCCCTTAAATTTCTCAGTAATCATTTATTTTGCTTTTTTTAGCTTTTTTTTTTTTTTTTTTTTTTGCTGTTTTTGCTGAGGCAATTGGGGTTAAGTGACTTTCCCAGGGTCACACATCTAGTGTCTGAGACTAGATTAGAACTCAGGTCCTCCTGACTTCAGGGCTGGTGCTCTATCCACTGTGCCACCTCGCTGCCCCATTGGCTGTTGTTATTAAGTCATTTTCAGTCAGCTTGCTGGGCCCTCTCATGGATGTTTTACAGTATAGTGTGTGAGGCACTGAATTGACCTTGTTCTTATTGTTGAGTCATGTCTAACTCTTTGTGACCCTTTTTGGGGTTTCTTGGCAGAATTACTGCCATTTTACTTCTGTAGCTTATTCACAGAAGAGCAAACTAAAGCAAATGTGGTTAAGTGACTTGCCATGGCCTACATAACTAGTAAATGTGTGAGGCTAGATTTGAACTCGGGAAGATGAATCTTCTTGACTGCAAGCCTCCTAGCACTCCATTGCACCACCTAGCATTCTTGGTTGGAACCTTCTC
>JAJPUD010001061.1:425567-484558 GCA_023553655.1 Myrmecobius fasciatus
ATTCCTCTTCTTCTTCCAAAATGCCTTTTACAGCATCTATGGTGGCCTCAATAATATTCTTCATATAACCAAAATACATGTCTAACATTAATGACTGAATGATTTCAAAGCACAAAGGTAATGTTTTTCTCAGCTTTATTTTCTGTCGATTAAGCTCTTTGCTTACATGTGGGATTTTCAAAATTTATTTATTTGTTTGTTTATATATATTATATGTATATATATATAAAGTTTTCATGAAGAGTCCTAAATCTAAAGCAAGAGTTGGTTCCAGTAGATAATGAGTTCAGGGGATTGTTAAAGATTTTTCACTTAGGGGAATGATATGTTGTAATGTTTTAGGTAGTCAAAGGCCTTTTTTTCAGGATTAATTTGACAGAAAGACAGGAAAGGTTGTTTGAACAATCTAGAAATAAGGCAGTGAAGAGCAGGAACATTGGAGTGGTATAAGTTGGGTTGAAGAATGAATAATTTGGAGGGAAAAATCAAGAGAATTTGGTGAAAGACAAGAATGGAAAGAGATTGCTGGGAACTGAGTCTTGTGACTCTATGGGGAATGTCAGAGACAAGGAAAGAACTTTACTCTGAGCTTGTATGTTAATGGAGCCCTTTTCTTTCTTGGCTTCACCCTTTGCTCACCCCATGTGTTTTTAATTATCTCCTGTCTGTCTTCCAATTATTGCCACAAGGGTTACTGGTCTTCAGCACAGGCTGCTGGCATGAGCCGAAAGGAGCAGATGGTCATTCATTTTGAATCCTCTTGTTCAGAGGTGGCGTTTTCACTTCTAATTCAGCTTCCTATTGTGGTGTTTTGCTTAGGGCTGAAGGGATTTTTCCATTGGAGAGGCAGCATCCAGAAACATTTTCCTGACCTCTCAGACTTGTGGAGATGGAATAAATTTATGTCCAAAGAAGATCTGGAACTCTTAATTGAATACCAAATTGATAATTTTGATTATATTAAGCTAAAAAGTTTCCTGACTTAAGTCTTTGGCCCTTGGATTTGTGATGGACACTCCCAGGCAACAAGCTTGAATCTTTTCTTCTAACCAGCTCTTCAAAAAATAGTAACTTCTGTTTGAAATAGCATCCTTGGAAATTACGACTCTTCATTAAATGATACTTAAAAGTAGTATTAGTATTAGTATAAGCAGGCTTATCAGAGATTTGTGCTTAGTTCACATTGAGCACATTATATATCTATAAGATACTTCTCTGATAGAAGAGTTAGAGGACTCCTTTGGATAGTTTTATATACTACATTTGCAGGGTCTGGTTACAGTACTAAGTTTGTCACATATTAATTACTAAGATTGGTTTCAGCAGATTTTAGTTCTCTAGAAGAGAAATTTCTGTAAATGGAGGAGAGGAAGGGGAGGGGAAATGGGATGACAAGCATTTATTTAAGCATCATCTATGTACCGGACACCATGCTAAGTGCTTTGCAAATATAATCTCTTAGAGGGAGTCTACTTTTTTGGCTTTAATTTTTTGATTTTAAGATTTAGCAAAAGGTGAATTGACTAATTAATAAGGTAGTAGGTTATCTTAGCCCTGGATTTCTGTAAACAAAGATTGATTATATCTTATAATGAATATTAAAGAGGAGATTGATGGGTGGAGTGAATGGGCTTAGCTATATGTCCTTCTAATTATGAAATTTTTTGGTTTTATAATGGTTTTTGTAGGAGATTTTTGGATGGTCTATAAAAAACCTATTCATTTCATGATATACATGAAGGTTATCACTAATACTACTTACTACCTTAGTTGCAAATCTGAGGGCCATTAATGATTTGTGACAAATGCATTCCAAGTTCTAACTAAAGATTTCTTGAATACCTTTCTGTCCTACATAATTCTTTATTTCTCAAAATAAGCATAAGTTGTAAAGTGACAGAAGGCTGTAGTGGAGAATGCTGAATTGGAACTAGACAATCTGGGTTCAGATCCCCTGCCTTGCTATGTCTGCTTACAAAATGACCTTGACCAGATCACTGAATCTCACTGGGCCTCAGTTTCCTCAAATGTAGAATGAGGGGGTTAGATATCTAAAGTCCCTTTCATCTATATATCTATGATTCTTTCTGTAGTTATGGATAAAATTGCTTTTAAGTATCAAAATCCTACTCTAATCTCAGTGGTGTATTTGAAGATACTGTGTTTAACAAAAATAAATTGTAGTGGGAGTCTTCTTCATATGCTTGATTCTCTGGTTTTATGTGGTTTTTTATACAATAGTTGGAGATTGAAGAATACTAGATTGGCTTAGCTACCCACACTTTTACCAAAGCTTGTAGTTCTGATAGATCTACAGCCAATAGATGGGATTTCAGAATCTAATCAATATATGGAAAGAATCTGACTTCATATGTAATGTTTCATATTTGTGGATTCTCAGAGCAGCAGAGAAATAGAAAATACTTATCTCTTATTCTTTGTAATCTTGCAACATTCTTTTTCTGTTATTTTATAGTTATTGTTAAATATTTCTCATTGTTAAAATCATTTAATGTATTGGCTTCCTGGTTCTGCTTAGTTGACTCTATCTGTTCACATAAATCTTACCCTGATTTTTTGTATTCATTATCTTCATTGTTCCATTACATTCAGATGTGACCATTTATTTAGCTATTCATTTAGTTGATGGACATTTACTTTGTTCCTTACTACCACAAAAGATGCTCTTCTAAATATTTTGGTGTCTGTGGAGGTTTTCTTTTTGTCATTAACCTATGTAGGATATGTACCTTGCAGCAGAATCTTTGGGTTAAAGATTATGGCCATTTTAGCTACTTAAGTCCAGGTTACTTGCAGAATGGTTGTTCTCAAAAAGGGGGAGGTGATGCCATGACAAGCATGTGAATTGCTTTGAAGTGAGGGAGGGCTGGGCAAGGTCGTCACCTGCCTCACTTTCTCCTCCAGAGCCATCTGGTTCCAGTGGGCCAGATGAAGATCAAGACTATTGGAAATGGCTCTTGGAAGGAAAAGAAGGAAGGAAACAAATACATAATTAATCTCTTACTTTGTGCCAAGCACTGTGCTAAATTTAT
Source organism: Myrmecobius fasciatus (assembly GCA_023553655.1). Lineage (NCBI taxonomy): Eukaryota > Metazoa > Chordata > Mammalia > Dasyuromorphia > Myrmecobiidae > Myrmecobius > Myrmecobius fasciatus. Next base: position 428,621 of record JAJPUD010001061.1, read on the forward strand.
CTTTTTAAATGTTATTTTACTTATTTACTTACAACAATCCTGGGACATAGGTCCTATTATTATTCTTATTTTATACTTGAAGAAATATGTTGAGAGAGGTCAAAAGACTTGCCCATGGTCACACAATCTGTAAGTGCCTGAGGCTGAATTTGAACTCAGGTCTTCCTGACAGTGCTCTCTCTCCATTGTGCCACCTAAGTTGCCTCTAGGAACATTAGTGTGTGTCTGTCTTTGCATAGCCTCCCAACATTGACTGTTCCCATCCTTTGTGATATTTGCAATTTTGTTACATGTAAGCTTAAAAGTTGTCTTGATTTTCCTTAGAAGTGAATTGGAGTTTTATTTTTTTTTAATAGTTTTCCAAGTTTTTTTATAGTTTTTTTCTTTAGTTTGCAATTCTTCTTTTGAGAATTGATCGTATCCTCTAACTGCTTATTTACATATATATGCTCACATGTAAATTTCTCTCTCTCTCTCTTTATCATCTATCTAACTATGTATCTATTTATATCCCTCTATCTATCTATCCCTCTATCCGTCTGATTCCAAATTCCATCAGGCATCTTTGTTTAAAGATTTTTTTCCCAGGTCCCCTTTTTGTTCTTGTGCTTGATGAGTTAATTTTACTTGTCTAAACTGTTTTCAGTTTCATTTAGTTGAATTTATCTATATTTGGTAAACATTCATTATGTTTGTGTTCCCAGTGCCTGGAATCATTGTTTTAGCTCTTATTATTTCAGTGTTAAGGAAACTGAAACCCTGAGGAGTGAAGTGATTCCTTAGTCAGGATTAGAATCTAGGTCTCCTAGTTTAGGGATGCTTAGTTAAGGGATCTTTACCACTCTTTGCTGATATTACGTTACATATGTTATAAATATTATTCAAATTCTTATCAGAATTGGGTCCAAACATTATTTCTTCTCTATGGAAAAATAACTCAAATTCTGAATTTTTAGCTTTAATTGTAAGTGCCATGATGTTGTTTCTTTCCTAGAAATGTGTACCTGTAGAATAATACCAATATGATTATTAATCTTAATTATCTTAATCTGATTTTTTTCAAAAAGTGATTTGCAATTTTACTCTTGTCATATAATAAAAATAATTTATAGGTTCAAATAAATTACCCCTGGTGATCAATTGCCTCTTATTGGCTAAAATGACAGGAAAAGATAATGACGAATGTTGGAGGGGATGTGGGAAAACTGGGACACTGATACATTGTTGATGGAACTGTGAATGGATCCAACCATTTTGGAGAGCAATTTGGAACTAAGCTCAAAAAGTTATCAAACTGTGCATCCCCTTTGACCTGGCAATGTTTCCATTGGGCTTGTATCCCAAAGAGATCTTAAAGGAAGGAAAGGGCCTCACATGTGCAAGAATGTTTGTGGCAGCCCTTTTAGTAGTGGCTAGAAACTGGAAACTGAAAGGATGCCCATCAATTGGAGAATGGCTGAATAAATCATGGTATATGAATGTTATAGAATATTATTGTTCTATAAGAAATGATCAGCAAGATGATTTCAGAGAGGCCTGGAGGGACTTGAATGAACTGATGCTGAATGAAATGAGCAGAACCAGGAGATCATTATACATGGCAACAACAATACTATATGATGATCAATTATGATGGACATGGCTCTCTTCAACAATGAAATGCTTCAAACCAGTTTCAATTGTTCAGTGAAGAAAGCCATATACACCCAGAGAGGGGGATGTGAAACGTGGACCACAGCATAACATTTTCATGCTCTCTATTGATGTTTGCTGACGTTATGTTTCCTTTCTCAGATTTTTTTTTCTTGTAGAAATGATTTTTCTTGCACAGCAAGATAAGTGTGGAAATATGCATACATATATTTGATTTGTCAAGTATTTTAACATAATTAACATGTAGTGGACTTCCTGCCATCTAGGGGAGGGGTGGGGACTAAGGGGGAAAAATTTATAACAGAAAGCTTTGGTAAGGGTCATTGTTGAAGAATTACCCATACATATGTTTTGCAATTAAAAAGCTTTAATTAAAAAAATGCCTCTTATTTAGTTTTTAATTGCAAGTTAAACAGTGAATGCCTTATAAAAGTCGGTGCCTTAATTAAAGTGAACTGAAAATATGCATAATCAGCTTTGGCATTCTATATTACTAGTACTTCAAGTGAGACTAATTTTGAGACTGAGAACAGACCTAGATTTATTTAGGCATTGTAGTTTGGCCCTTTGGGGAGGATCTGATTTTATGATTAATAATGGTTTTATTCTAGGGACTAATGAAATAGGAAATTCCCCATCACTGAAGTACTTTTAGAAGCAGCTACATGAGATAGTAGAGTGCTGGGCCTACTAGAGTAATGAAGATCTGAGTTCAAGTCAGCCCTCAGATGCTTAGTAGTGGTGTGACTGCAAATTACTGAATTGTTGTGGGATTCATTTCTCTCGTCTTTAAAATGGGGGTGATAATAACACCCACCTAAGTGTGTTGTGAAGTATGTATAAAATGCTATGTAAATGCCTGCTGTTAGTAGCTATGATCTGTAAACAGAGACAGGATGATCATCGAGTTAGGAGTGTTTAGAGGGAGGATATTTATGCTTAGGGACACAGATCTGCATCTAGAAGGAATGTGTAGTCCAACTGTTTCATTTTACAGCTTGGGAAACTGTGGCCAAATGAGGGTTAGTGACTTTCCTAAGGACTACAAGATCTCAAAAATCATTAAACTTGCAGAACTGAAGTTATAAATGATTCAGTAGTTCCCAAGGATGATTCTGTGATCCCCATTTTGTTCTGCTAACAGCTCAGGATGCTATTATTTATCATCCTGTCTACAGATCATCCTTATTTGGTTTTTTAAAATGCCATTTTATTTGGCATCTTTTTGCTCTCCTTTTGTGACCACCATTCCTTATTGCAGCTCTTTGAGTACATCTTCCCTGGCTTTGTTTTTTATCTTGTATGTTTGGAGGGGGGGGGAGAATCATTTTAAATCATTGACCTGTTTGGTTTTAGATACCAAATTCTATTTCCTGTTGTCCCAAATCTACTAAAGATAAAACTGCCAAGGTTCGTGAAGTTCCTTATTAGGAACCACTAATTCTGCTCCATGGGAGAATCTTATCTTTAGAGAAAGTCTTTGTATTCATCATGTAAGAGAATCTAAGAGCAAGAGTTACAACTAAGGGACTTTATTTCTCAAAATTATCATCCTTTCCAGGTAAGAGCATTTTCCTGATTTTTTTTTAAAGGTGCTATAGAGTCAAGAAATTTCATATAATCTTATCAGAGAGAGAAGTATTCAGCAATAGTTGACTTCTTTAATCTTATGATAGATAAATCAGGAGTGAAAGGAGCTAGGCATTTGTCACAGAGGACAAAGCCTAAATGATTATCTGGATTGTGGACTTTTCCTCCATTGACCATATAGTTCAGAGATAGGCTTTTGGTTTAAAGCACAAATGCTTCTTGGTTTCCCTTTGAATTTTCAAGTTAAAAGCAAGATTATAAAAAGGTAGGGTTTTTACTTACCATATATGAGAGCTATAATTTGGTGGGGTTTAAGCTCATTTCCTTCCTTTTATCTCTCATTCACATCTAAACAATGAGATTTCAGGATGGGTTTAAGTGGGACTCATTTTAAAATTTTCTGTGTCTACTGGCCTGAGATATGTTATCAAGAGTCAGTCAAGAAGCCTTTTTAAGTGTATTCTGTGTGCCAGGCACTGTGCTAAATACTGGGAATACAAAGAAAGGCAAAACCCCAGCACCCCACAACCAAATATTTCCTGTTCTCAAAGAGCTCACAATATAATGGGGAAGACAACATGTATATAATTTTGTAAGTAAGATACACACACAGAGCTAGATAAATAAGATATATGCATACATGATAAATTGGAACTAATCAGAGGGAAAGGAGCTAGTATTAAAGGATGTTACCTTAGAAGTTGAGATTTTACTGGTTGGAGGTACCACCTTAAACCTATCAGATTAAATAATATGACGGAAAAAAAGTGAAATGATGGCTGTTGGAGGGGATGTGGGAAAACTGGGACACTGAAGCAGTGTTGGAGTTATAAACTGATCCAGCCATTCTGTAGGGCAATTTGCAACTATGCCCAAAGATTTTTTTTTTTTTTTTTTGGTGTGGCAGTTAAGGTTAAGTGACTTGCCTAGGATTATATAGCTAGTAAGTGTTAAGTAACTGAGGTTGGATTTTAACTCAGGTCTTTCTGACTTCAAGGCTGGCACTCAATTCACTGTGCCATCTAGCTGTCACCAATGGCATACCCTTTGATCCAGCAATATCACTATTCACTGTATATCCCAAGAACTTAAAAAAGGGGGAAGGTACCTATTTATGCAAAAATGTTTATTGCAGCTCTTTTTGTGGTGGCTAAGAATTGGAAACTGAAGGGATGCCCATTAGTTGGGAAATGGCTAAACAAGCTGTGGTATACAATTATAATGAAATATTATTGTTCTATAAGAAATAACAAGCAGGATGATTTCAGAAAAAATTGGAAAGACTTACATGAACTGATGCAAAGGGAAGTGAACAGAACCACAGGGGAACCTTATACATAGTAACAGCAACATTGCAGGATGAAGAATTGCAAATGACTTAGCTATTCTCAGGAATACAATGATTTTAAGAAAATCCCAAAGGCTTAATGATGGCCCATAGTATCTGTGTCCAGAAAAAAACATCAAAAAACAAAACAAAAAACTGCTGTTGTTTGAATATAAACTGAAGCATGCTATTTCTTACATTCTTTCTTTTATTCTAATCTTCCTGTACAAAATGACTAATATGGAAATGTTTTATATGATGGCACATGTATAATTTGCATATGATTGCTTAAGGAGGAAAGGATAGAATTTAGAACTCCAAAACTTTTTTAAAGTCAGAAATCAGGAAAATATAATTTTTTTTTTTTGAGGTGAGCTTTGAGTTGATTCTTAAAAGAAGTCAGTGAAGCCAGGCACAGAGAGTGATGAGGAGGGAGAGATTTCCAGTCATGGAGGACAGCAACAGAAAATATTCAGACTTGGAAGATGAAGGGACTTGTGTAAAAACAAAACAAAAACAGAAAGGAGGCTATTGTCACTGTTTTGCAGAGTCTGTGGTGAAATGGGAAGTAAGGTATAAGAAGAATGGAAAGGTAATTAATAAATAAAGAGGTTATGGAAGACTTTAAAACCAGGCATGGTATTGGAGTCAGTTTGGTGGGGGGGGGTTATTTGTTTGTTTTGTTTTTTACTGGCTCTTCACCATTATTTTTGTTTGTATTTTATAATATTTATATCTGAGATTATAAACATCTGGAAGGCAAAAATTATATCTTCTTTGTTTGCTTTTCATGGTGATAATTATATCATTTTCAATAGTACCCAGTAGACTTGGAGTAGATATTTGATGATATTTAGAATGACTATGATACCTGAAGAATTTCTAAGAATGCATGTAATCATCTGTAAGAATTCATTGAATGGAAAATTAAAGCTCTTTATAGCTCTAGACCACTGAAAAATAATTCCATAGGCATTGACTATCTAAGAAATAATTCATGACTGTTTCTGAATCTTATTATTTAAAAAGGACCTCTAGAGTTGATGTGGAAATAGTAAATGTACCATCATATGAACCATAGTACTTAGAACGTAGATTCTTCATTTTTACCTCTAAGCCAGGTTTCATCTGATTGATAATATCCCAAGAAGAGACTTTGTAGTATTATCTCAGAACTTAGAACCATAGCTCTATATCTCATATGTTCCCTTGTAATTGCTCAGTCTATATTTAGCTCCTATATTTCACCAAGTAAACATGAAAGCTGTCTATGGACCATCAATGAAGGTGATCTAGTTATACCTGTAGACATGTTTATACTTGTTTCACTATCTATTACAGCATAGTTTTTTGTTCCTTAAGAACAAAATTTATTTTTTTCTTTTATATCCTTCACACCTCTACATGCTGCTATTGCCTTGAACATCCTAAGTGTTTGTTTAATTGAAATTGGATTATCATTTATCATTTTAACCATGCTGAATAAAACTCAGTGGTTCCTCTTATTCTTTGGATAAGTCCTGAGAACTTTGTTTCAGGCTAAAATGTTTTTCTCAAGTCTACAGAAAGTTGTCACTATCTTGTCCTGTTCCATCTGGCTCTCTTATTGTAGGCATAAGTATAACTGCAGAAAAAGCCCTGACTTTGTAGTCAAACTCTCCTGGGTTCAAAATATCTGCTCTTATCCTACCTTTGTGACATTTAGCTTCTATGGATCTCAGTTCTCTTTGATAAAATAAGGATTTTGGACTAACTGATGTCTGACATCCCTTCTAGATTTATATTTGTGGTCCTCTCTGCTCAAAGTTTCCTCTAGCACTAGAAATAATTATTTGACTTCTGTTTCTAGATTGTTTAGCTCCTCACATATGACATTAATCTTCTTGCTATTCTATCCATTAAGGTGTGGGTTACCCCTCAGGCCTGCCTTTTGTGAAACTTAACTAGGCAACAGCTGACTTCTTTTTTTTTTCATTGATCCATTGGAAAGATGGTAGATACTTGGGGATGGGAATGGGGAGGCAGAGGTGAGGAGGGAAACATTCTTGACAGATGGGGCAACTAGTGAAGATATGCAGTAGAGAGATAGAATGTAAATTTGCCACAAGCAACAAGAAAGCCAGTGCCTTTGCTCATGGGTGATGAGTATAGTGTAGGAATATGGAAGATGGAGAAAAGAGACAGATTGTTAAGGTCTTTAAAGACTACCTAGAACATTTTTTTTATTAAATCCTGGTTAAGAAGGAGTTTAGGAAAAAGAGAGGTGACATTTGTTAATCTGCTCTAAGGAGAAGCTGAGTGGAAGATAGACTGAAGTAAGGGAGGATTGAGCTAAAATCAGAAGTTCTGTATGGCAGATTCTACCTTCCTGGGCAGCTGGGATAATGTTACCTTAATTAAATCTATGATTCCATCATTCCTATAAGCTACTGTTCTGTTTCTCGAAGAGGACCATGACATCAGGGGAATGATGCCGTGACATGAAAAGCAATTGGGTTGAAGTGAGGGGGTGCTGTGCAAGGTCTTCTGTCTCACTGCCTGCTCCAGAGCTATCTGGATGGGTCCAATAGCCAGATGTAGATCAGGATGACTGGAGTTGGCCCTGGATGCAGTAGGAGACAATGACCTTTTTAAACTAAGGTCTTCAACAGGTCTCAGTTTGACTGATGCAAAACATCCACTTAGTGATTCAGGCTAGGTAAGAAAGATGTGATTTCATCTTTCCTACTGAATGACAGATAGCTTTTGTTGTAGTGCCCTTTGGGTACAAATGGCTATTCCACAATCCCAATTATTTCCAGCCTGTCATTTCCACCAACTCTGTGCTTTTCTCTGTTAATTAGCTTTGGCTTGTTCATTTGGTATAGAGAAAAATCTGGACTGCTTTGGAAATCCATCCCCAACCCATAAGTAGAAGATTGACTACTCTCCAACACAAGAAGTATTTCTTATTATTGGAAAGGACTGCTAGGTGTAAATGCTATAAGCAAAGCTGAAGGAGTTAGAAGGCACCATTACTAAACATAGATTAAGTGCCCACTTTGTATCAGGCACTAGGTTTAAAGGTGTGAATAAGATTTTGTTGGATGAGAGGTAAAACCATGGCTTTCTCTAATGGGCTTAAGGGCATTATTTGAACCAAGAGAAAGGCAGATTGGCATTTGTATCTGCCCTGAGTCTTCTTCCTTGGCCTGTCCAAAAAGCAGATTTACTCATACCAGATAACCTCGAGCTTGACTTCTGGTCTAAGGCATTTTAAGGGTAGTGTTTGAGGATTTCTTTGCTTGTTTCTATTTTTGTAATTATAGCATGTTAAGCAGTGAGGGGCCTGTTTGCCCAGACCTTGTGCAGATACTGTGAAATTAACTTTCTTACCCTCCAACAGGAGTCAGACTGAACTGACATTTCCAAAAGGGCTGCTGGTTGAACTGGCTGTTCTTGGCACCCATTCTCAACATTTAGGAAGGGTGCATGGAGATTAACATTCTATTTCACTGGTGCTTAATTGCTATAAGCTGTTGGTGGGCACTGGGAATTGGACATACTGTGGGGGTGGGAAGAACACTCACTAAAATGCCTAGGACCTTATTTCCAGAAACCAAATAACAGAGTTTGAAAGTTTTATTGATGACCAATTTGGGGAAAGTATGTAAATGTATTAGTGCTGCTTAAAAAATAAGTCTCTGGGCTTGGGAGTTTCAAGTGGCCAAGCAAGGTTGTCCATTGAAGAAATGTTTGAAGGAAACTCAGAAACTCTTTTGTCCCTGAACTTTGTAACATCATCAAATCACATATTACCAAAGCTGAAGTCTAGGGAACTGTGCCTAGGAATCACTTCATTATCATTGGAAATGCAACCATCCCTAGCTAGGAACACAGCTAGCATTTAACAGTGCGTTACAATGCCACACTCCCATCTTAAAAGGGAAATGAAAGGTAGAAATAGCTTATTGAAGGCACCAGAGGAATTGAATGGAGCAGAATGTAATTACCTCATCTGGAGTTTGGCCAAGGCCCCAGTTTACTACTCCTAATCTTAGAAAATTTGCCCAGTGATTTTAATGACCCTAAGTGGTAAGAACCTTAGTTTTTGTTTTTGTTTTTGTTTTGTTTTTTCTTCTATGCAGGGCAACAGCTTTGACAACACCAAGCCATTGCTGGATGAGAGCTGAAACAGGAAGCCAAGAACATCTCTTAATAGGAAGTCTTTTGATTCATGTCAAGGAGATTGCTCTAGATCAGAGGCTCTTGTCCTAACCAGAATGCATAGATGACTATGTAGTATCTCTTTTCTTTTCAGATTAAATATAGTTATATATAATTTAGAACTTCCCAGATATGATATGTGCAGAGTACAAGAATATTATCACCTTAAGAGCTTGGGTAGAGAGCAAGCCTAGAATGAGGAACAATTGGTTTCAGGTCCTATTTCTGACCTATGCTGGTTTTGTGAGCTTGGGCAAATCATTGAATCTCTTAATGCCCTTTGTAAGCAATTGTTGGGGAATTTCTTCTCTGGGAGTTCAGTATACTGATGAAATTACAAGTATGGCAGAATAATGAATTAACTTGACTGCTGTGTCATACCATTTATGCATCTTGAATTTAAGTGTACTAAAACCTCTAGATCCTTTGTAACGAACTGCTATCTAATTGTCTCTCCCTCCCATCTTATACTTAGTTTGAAAAAAATCATCAGAACTGTAACTTACATGAGTCTCCACAAATTTCATTTTATTAGTTTTAATGTAATATTTTATTCCATCAATATCTTTTTGTCATTGTCTTAGCTATCCCTCCTAGCTCTGTGTCTTTTGCTAATTGGATAAACACGCTTATCTATATGACTTTACGAAAATTATTAATAAAAATGTTAAAGGGCTTAGGCTAGGTGTGGATTCCAGAGGCACTTCTCTAGAAACCTATTTCTCCAGTGACTTGAAGGCACTATTAAACCAATTCCCAATCTACCTGATTGTATTTTCCTTTAACTTACAAATATCCATCTTGTTCACATGAATATTAGATAAAACTTTGCCAAATGCTTTCCTAAAATCTAGTTAAGTTGTTTATAGTATCCCCTGGTCTCATTCAAGATTCAGCAAGCATATATATATAGCACTTACTATTTATCAGGCACTGCGCTAAGTACTGGCTATACAAAGAAAGACAAAAGATGGATCTCAAGGAACTCTATTGGGGAGAGAACATGTGGAGAACTATATACAAACAAAACATAAATCAGCTTCATCTCAGAGGAAGCCAGGAGGTGAAGGTGAGGAGAACGCTCCAGGCATGAGAGGATAGTCAGTGAAAATGCCTGCAATCTGGAGAGATGAAGTGTCATATTTAAGGAATGCTGAGAGAAACTGGAGTCGCTGGATCTCATAGTTTATAGAGGGGAGGAAGGTGTAGGAAGGTGAAAGAGGTATCTGAGAACACCATTATGAGTTATCAAAAAATGGAGCTAGTCTGAGATCACCTCTTCTTATAAATGATACTAGCTCTTTGTAAGATTACTGCTCTCTCTTTTAGTTAAAATTCCCAAAGTCATTTGGCTAATGTTGAAGTCACAAAATCTTGAGAATTTAAGAGGTAGAAGAGATATTTTCAGCTCTCTAGACCAATCTGTACCCGAAAGGAATTCCATTATAACCTAACTGGCAAGTAGTCTTCCAGTCTCACTTGGAAGACTTCCAAGGAAGGAAAGACACCTACCACCTTTTTAAGAACCTCACTCCATTTGTGGATAACTCTCATTGCAAGGAATGGACTTCAGTTCTGCTGACTCTAAATCCAGGACTTTTTCCATTGCCCACAATCATAGAATATTAAGAGTTTAATAGAATTATTAGTCATCCTTTAGTCTAAAATCTCTCATCTTTTACAAATAGGCCGAGACGCATAGAAAAGGAATAACTTGCCCAAAATTGTCCACTAGACTTTAAATTCCTGGAAGACAAGGACTACTTTTTGGTTTGGTTTGGTTTTGTATTAATCACATAGTGTCTTGATATAATGCCAAAGCATATATGTTGTAGTCCCTTTTAAAAGTATTAGGAAGGTACAACTGTCACAACTTTCCTTTTTTTCCCCCCTGATTGAAGTGTGGCTTTTTTCTAAGGAGCTATCCTCATTCTAAAGGCAGACTGACTTTCTCCCCAAAGCCTTAAGATGAAATTGAAAGGAATGGAGTCACCATATTTGAAATCGATCAAGTTGGACTTCATAGTTGACTTAATTGTCAAGCCTTTTATGAATGGAAGAGGATTGTTGAAATTCAGTAGGTCAGCTTCTTTATTTTACAGATGAGAAAGCTTATGAGCAGGTTGTAGTTAGTGACTTGGCCTTTGTTCACACAGCTGGAAGGTGGTAGACACAGAGCTGAAACTTGAACAGCATTCTGATTCTTAGTGCAGTGTGCAGTCTTTTCTCTGTATATCTGGCTGCCTAAAGTTATTAAAAAATGCTTCATTTTGAGGACTGCAACATTTCAGGATGCTGTCTTGTCAAGAATAACTTTTAGAGCTTTAAAGCAAGGTGGTATGGCTGCATGCAATGCAACTTAATTTAATAGGTAGCTTATAAAAAGAGCTGTGATTATAGCTTGACGTTGAACAGGCCTTCTGACACCTAGTAACTGACTAGTATTTGAAGCGATTGGTATATTAATGTGATGCTGAATCCCCTGTTGCATATCTGCTTAACTAATGGTTTCTAAACAGGTTCTTGCTCTCCAGGATGGTTTGTTTTTTTTTTTTTTTTTTTTTTTTTTTCTTGACACACTCATTTAATTTCTAACTCACAGGGCATTTGCTTATTTATTTTCATTGTTCTTGATAATAATTCTAAACCATTAGAGGGGAAAATTATATTCAAAAATGCTGTTTCACACTTTATTTGTTTGATGATTTAGAGCGATAGAAAATAGCACATTTGCTGGCTTTTATAGTCTGATAATTATTCACATCCATCAAGCCATTCCAGGGGAATAAACAAACCACCATTAACATTACCCTATTAATAGCATCCTCTATGGCAGGCATCCGGGCAGGATCTTTCTAAGATGGTATCTTACGTTTACTGGATTGGATACAGAGAGTACATTTCATTCTGATTATCTTACTTTATCTCAAATTCTAAGGCTGCTTGGCTAGTAAGAAATCTTTAATAAGTAAGTATAGCTTTAGGGTAGGTATAGATAAATTTGATGAGCCCAAAATCTGAAGATGAATGCTAGGATCATAGATTTAGAACTGGTAGGGACTTAAGAAGCCATTGAACCCAACCACTCATTTTTTTAAAAGATTTATTTTTAAAAAAATTTACTATTTTTGACAGTTACTTTTATAAGATTTTGAGTTCCATGTTTTTCTTCCCCTCTTCTTCCTCCTTCCCGAGACAGCAGCCAACCTGCTTTATGTGTTAAAACAACCACCCATTTTAAAGATGAGTAAGCTAAGGCCCAAGGAAGCTAAGTTGTTAGGTAGAATTTGAATCCAGGTTTTCTTAACTCTAAATCATGCACTCTGTCAATAAGCTGTTTCTTTAGTTAGCTTGGATGTGTTTTGCTTATGGGATCCTTCATTGTCTAACCTGACTCGATTTAGAATCAAATGATGACACGGAATTCAGAGGCAATTTAGTTATAAAACCCATTTTACAGATAAAGAAAAATACAAGATAGAAAATATAAAGGATAAACCTATGTTGGGCATTGGAGTGGGTTGATATGCCAAATGAAAAATGACTTGCCTAAGGTGGGTTGTTTTTTTTTTTTTTTTTAATTTAACCCCTTTATTTTACAGATAACCAAGATGAAACCAGAGACGGGAACTGACTTGGCCAAAGTTACACACACACACACACACACACACACACACACACACACACACACACAATTAGCAGAGTGGTACTTGAGTTTCCTAATTTTTTTTTTTAATTAAAGCTTTTTATTTGTATAACATATGTATGGGTAGTTCCCCAGCATTGATCTTTACAAAGCTTTCCATTGCAAATTTTACCCCCAGCCCCCTCCCCTCCTCTAGATGGCAGGAAGTCCATTACATGTTAATAATGTTGAAATACTTGACAAGTTGTGCGTGAAAAATCCTATCTACAAGAAAAAAAAAAGAAAATCAGAGAAAGGAAACACAATGCAAGCAAACCTCAATAGAGAGCATGAAAATGTTATGTTGTGGTCCACATTTCATATCCCTCTCTCTGGGTGTATATGGTCTTCTTTAGTGAACAGTTGGAAGTGGTTTGAGACAATTCTTTGTTGCAGAGAGCCATGTCCATCATCATGTAATACTGTTGTTGCTGTGTATGATGATCTCCTGTTTCTGCTTGTTTCACTCAGCATCAGTTCATGCAAGTCTCTCCAGGCCTCTCTGAAATCGTCCTGCTGGTCGTTTCTTACAGAGCAATAATATTCCATAACATTCATATACCATAATTTATTCAGCCACTCTCCAATTGATGGGCATCCCTTCAGTTTCCAGTTTCTAGCCACTACAAAAAGGGCTGCCACAAACATTCTTGCACATGTGGGTCCCTTTCCCTCCTCTAAGATCTCTTTGGGATATAGGCCCCGTAGAAACACTGCTGGGTCAAAGGGTATGCACAGTTTGATAACTTTTTGGGAATAGCTCCAAATTGCTCTCCAGAATGGTTGGATCCGTTCACATTTCCACCAACAATGTATCAGTGTCCCAGTTTTCCCACATCCCCTCCAACATTCATCGTTATCTTTTCCTGTCATTTTAGCCAATCTGACAGGTGTGTAGTGGTACCTCAGAGTTGTCTTAATTTGCATTTCTCTGATCAATAGTGATTTGGAGCAACTTTTCATGGGACTAGAAATGGTTTTAATTTCATCATCTGAAAATTGTCTGTTCATATCCCTTGACCACTTATCTACTGAAGAGTGGCTTGAATTCTTATATATGAGACAATTCTCTATATATTTTAGAAATGAGGCCTTTATCAGAACTATTAAATGCAAAGGTGATTTCCCAATTTGATGCTTCCCTCCTAATCTTGTCTGCATTAGTTTTATTTGTACAGAAACTTTTTAACTTAATATAATCAAAATTATCTATCTGGTGTTCAGTTAGGAGTTCCAGATCTTCTTTGGACATAAATTTATTCCATCTCCACAGGTATGAGAGGTAAACTATCCTATGTTCCTCTGATTTGCTTACAATATCACTGTTTATATCTAGATCATGAACCCATTTAGATCTTATTTTGGTATGTGGTGTTAGGTATGGGTCAAGCCCTAATTGCCTAAGGTTTTTATAGGTTGTCATTAATAAGCCATTAGGAAATGGTAGAACCTTGAAAATAATAAAGGCAGATTTTATAGATGATTCATTCTAGAAGTTAACAAATAGTTATGTAATTTTACTTAATATTAAGAAATGTTTTCTTGATATAAAAAAAATCACCTCCCACTGACTTTTTCCCTTTTTCACGAAAAATAATTTATCATTAAACATTTGTTAAGTGACTGCTTATGTGTCAGATCCTGTGCTAACCCCTGGATATATAAAAAGAGAAGCATACAATCTAAGGGGAGAGACTACAGGCAAACAACTATCTTTAGAATAAATAGAGATAATTTTAGAAAGGGAGGCATTAGGAAAACTTCCTGCAGAAGACAGAATTTTAGCTGGGACTAGAAAGAAGTCAGGGAAGCCAGATACTGCTAGAGAAAAAGCCTAGGAAAAGGATCTCCGTGGTCTATCTATCTGTCTCTCTGACTAACTATTGATCAATCGGTCATCAGGTCATAAAGTAACATGAGCCATTTTTGAGGAAGCCATATTGGCTTTTAATGATGAATATTTTCTCTTTAAAAAATGTATTCCAGGATTTTGCCTGAAATAGAATTAAAGCTTATCAGTCCATGTCTGTAGATGCCATACTCCTTCCTCACTCTCATTACATCCTTCCTCTCCACTGCCCCATTTTTAATTGAGAATTTGCCCTTTTCCAGTCCTGCAGCAACTTTTCTTTAAGATTTTAAAGATCAGTGAGAGAGATGAACAATTATACTTTACATTTACTCAGTACATTGAAATATATTTCATCTGGGCTTGAGGACTTGTACTTATTCTTTAGGGAGCTATGTGATTTCCCCCCCCCCATTTGAATTTTACTCCCATTTTTGTTTTATCTAAATATAATTTTTCTTGAAAAGGAAGCAGTCTGAACATTATTCATTATTATCATTCCATTTCCTTTCTTTTTCATCTCATCATCCCCATCATTTGTCCAATTTCTTTGATGTCTTTGATGTTCCTTTTGCCCCCAGCAGTCATAGCTAGAATTAAGAAGACCTGGGTTTACATTCTACCTCTGACACATTACTTTTCTGTACTCAAGACAATTGCAATTGTATATTTGTATCAGTGAAAGGAGTTTCCGCAACAGGAATTTCTTAATACTAGTAAAATTATAGTCTAGACATTTTTAAAACAACTAAAGACCCCAGAAAGTAAAGATCAGTATGTTAAATATTTGATACTAATACATTGTCGTTTTACTTTGACCTGAGTTTCTATTGACACTGTTAGAGATTGAGCTAAGAGATAATGAGGTAACAGGAGGTTGATTGTACAGTGAATTCCCCACAGTCACACTCTATCCTTCCTTCTAAACTCTTCTAAACAGATCTAGAAAATGCACCAAGTTGAATCCTGATCAGGAAAACAAAGAAAAAGTTGATGTGACTGATTTTTTCAATCAACATAAGGAAAGAGAGAGGTCTTTGAACACTGAGGCTAGAGGCTGTGCAGCAGGGCAGGAGGAAATTCTAGACCCATATAAGACTTCTCTAAATCATGATGGGAACAGATGTCAATTACCAGTTTTATAACCTACTATTCAAGTCCCAATTTAGAGATCTAGAGTGAACTGAGAAAGGGGACCTGCACTTAGGAGCGACAATCGAGGTAAAAAGCAGTTATAGGCCTACGACAGTATACCAAGAGAAGAACAAGTTGATGTGGATCCTAAAAGCAGAGCAGGGTCTCAGTTCCAGCTTCTAGCCCAGTCTCAAGCCTTCAGAGGAATAAGCAGGCCAAGAATACCAGACCAAAGGGGAGTCTGCAGTTCTGTCCCTCTGAATTTGTAGAGTTTGCCAGCTGGTGGTTAATAATGGCTGAGTTTAACAACAGCAATCTCTGTTGCTCAGTCTCCCTCAGGTTAGGAACTTGCAGAGTTCAGACCAGTCAGGGAGCAATCAGACTTTGCATGCTACTTTGGAAGCACTGAAAGCTTACAGATCTGTCCTCTAAGTTGTTTATGAGATCTTGCAATAACACTACCTCAGGAAAGCAGCATCAGGACTAGCTTAGACCTTCCTTTTAAAAGTGTGGCAGAGCTCTGCTCTAGCATTGTCTGAGATCAGGAAGTAGATTGGAATAAGCAAACAATTAAAAAAAGAACCTTATCATAAAAAACCTATTATGGTAACAAGGATACCCAAGATACAAACCTGGAAAAAGAATATGATTCTAAAACATCTACAGGCAAAGCCTCAGAGAAAGACAGAACTTGGTCAAACATTTAACTAGACTTTTAAAAAGTTAATTTTTTAAATTAATGAAATGAGATCATTAGAGGGGGGAATATGAAAATAATTATGAAAATTGTGGAAGAAAGAATTAGAAAAGGAATTGGCAGCTTGACTCAAGAGGTATAAAATCTTGCCCAGAGAGCAAATTTGGGGGAAAAAATATTGAATACCCAATAGTCATAATTTAAAAAAGAATATAGATAACCTGTTTTCAAGAAATATTAAAAGAAAATGCCTAGATCTCTTAAAACCAGAAGGCAGATTAGAAGTAGAGTCTGCCAGTCAGTCACCTCCTGAAAGCAACTCTAAAATGAAAACTCCCAGGAATATCATAGCCAAAATTCAGTTTCTTTGTCAAAGAGAACATATGGCAAACACCTAGAAAGAAATAATTCAAATACAGAGGAGCCACAGTTAAGATCACACATGATTTAACAGCCATTATAATATATATGTAATAATATTATTATATATTATATAATAATATATATATATATATTATGCATAATATATATATTATAAAATAGTTATATATAAAGTATAACTATTTTATAGAAGTAGAGAACTTAGAATAATAGTGTTCCAGAAGGCAAAGGATATAGGTTGCTGGCCAAGAGAATAACTTACCCAGAAAAACGGAGTATAGTGCTACAGAGAGGAAAAAAAATATTTAATGAGAGGACTTTCAAGCATTCTTGATAGAAACCTGAAAGTGAAACACAGCAGTGAAGAGAAATATAAAAAGATTAATGCATAATTATTTTAAAGTAAGTACTAAACAAGGATAAACTGCTTACATTCAAATATTAGGAGATAATTACATGTGTCCCCTTTGAACCATGTTATCAGGAGATTAGAGGGGGATGCTAATAGACTGAAAACATGAGAATGTTTTTGTTATGTCTTAAAGGTCATAAGAAAAGAATGGAAAGAGAGAAGAAGAGGAATGCTCTGGAGATAGGGGAAGGAGGGAAAAAGAAAGATTAGGGAAGAATTACCTCATATTCAGTGTGGGAAAGTAGACATTGACAACAAACAATGAGGGAGTTGGGGAGTGGCTGACATTTGAACCCCACTTTAATTTGAACTGGCCAAAGGAAAGAAAAAGATGCACAAGAGGTTACTAAGCAGGACAATGAGAGGGAAAGAAATCGGGAGGTAGAAGTAGAGATAGGAAAGGTAGATTGAAGGAGAATTAGTTGTAAACAAAAGATACTTGAAGGATATTAAAGAAAAACACTTTGAAGGAATTGGGAACTCTGCTAACTAATGATCTACCATGTTTCCAGAGGATAAATAATCAAATATGCTAGCCATTTCCTGACAGAGAGGTAAGAGTGTAGAATGAGACATACTTTTTTGGATATGATTGGCCTGGAAATTAGTTTTGTTTGATTATACATGTTTGTAAAAGCTTTTATTTTTTGTTTATTTTTAGTTGGGGTGAAAAGGTTGAAGTGGAAGAGTAAGAAGATGGATTTTTATTGATTGAAAAAAGTTATTAAAATAATTGACTGTTTTATCAAATCTATGCTATTGTTTGGTATTCATGCTCAGCTGTTTGTCTTTGTTATACATATCTTTGAAAAATCCCTCTGAAAGCCCAATTTTTAAAAAAGCAATTTCTCCTTTTCATCCTCAAAATCATCTTGTTTGTGTTTCCAGAGTTTTAATTCCTTAAAAGTTGATAACATAACACACACCAAAACTGTATCATGATGAAGAGAAAACCCAAATTGGAGCTGAGCCAAAGTAGCGTCAGCCAAATCCAGTAGTATATACTTTGTGATCAATATGTATAGATCTCTACCTATTTAAAGAAGGTATAAACAGGTGCTTTTTTTTCTAAATCTTATTTGGTTGTAAATTTTATAATTTATAGTATTAGGTTTTATTATTATTCTTTCCAGATACATTGTTATAATAATTGTGTTTTCTTGACTGTGTATTTTACTTTGTACCTGTTCACATAAGTCTTCCAATCCTTATATAATAGTAATTCTATTAAATTTTTAGTCTATTAATCATGATTGGCAGTAGCACATAAAAAATTGTTTTTGTATACATTTCTACCAAGGCAGACCAGTAGTAAAAATGTTTCTCATATGTTATTAAGCATGATTAATTATTTTAGACCTGTCAACATTTTGGTAATGCAATCTATTTCAATAAGTCTTCAACTGGATATTTGTTATACAACTTTCTTTTGCCTGTTTTCATTCAACTCAAATTCTGTAGAACATATTTTAACAATTGCTTATCTAATCCAGTCTTGCTGTTTTATTAATGGAGTAAACTGAAGTCTAGAGAAGGGAAGTGGATTGATTGCACAACTGATTAGTGATGGGTTGACTCCCTTCCCCTCACTATTAAAAATGCTTCCAGATCTCTTGTTCTTTGAAGAGCTTTGAAGTGAATGTTCATTTCTTTTAAAAATTTCTATCCTTCCTTCACTTATGTTACATCTTTTCTTCTTCCATGAAGGCTTTACTAAACTACTGCCCTAATGTTCTTTCCCTCTTTATTTTATATACCCCTCTGCTGTCATTTGGCAGCTATCATTTAGTATCCTGTGACATCCCCATCTTTCTTTCAACCTGTTGTTTTTAATATTTTTTTAAATGTTATTAATCTTCCTATACATATCACGAGCTCCTCAAGGACTGGGACAATGTCTAATTGATTTATATGCCTTTAGCCTTTTGAATGGAGTGCATGTTCAGTAAACAAGGGAGATGATAAATCCCTTAGCTATAGATCTAAAAGCAGAACTATTCACATTCTTCCAGTTTGTATTTGCCTAAAATTAGTGTAAAATTTTCAGAAATATTGAGAATTTTAATAAAACATTTTAAAAATGCCTAGTCATACCCCTATTTGGTATAATAGCTGGCTGATTTGCATTTTCAAATATTCGTTTCATTTTATGAATTCAGCATTCACTTGATAAGATTTTGAATTCCAATTTTTTACTCCTTCCCCCTTCCTCAAGACAGCAAACGATCTGATAGAAGTTATACATGTATAATCATTTTAAATGTTTTTCCATGTTAGTCATGTTATGAAAGAAAAATCAACAAAAGAAAAAAAATGAGAAAGAAAAAACCACAACAAAAAGGTGAAAAACAGTATGCTTTGATCCACATTTAGTCTCCATAATTTTTCCTCTGAATAAGGATGGCATTTTTCATCCCAAAGCTAGCGTAATTGTTTTGGATCACTGCATTGCTGAGAAGAGCTAAGTCATTCACAATTCTTCATTGAACAATATTGGTGTTACTGTGTACAAGACCCTCCTGGTTCTGCTCATTTCACTCGGCATCAATTCATGTAAGTCTTTTCAGGATTTTCTGAATCAGCCTGCTCATCATTTTTTATAGAACAATATTTAGTCAACCATTCCCTAATTGATGGGAATTTTCAATTCTTTGTCACCTCAAAAAGGGCTGCTACAAACATTTTTGCACATGTGGGTCCTTTTCCATTTTTTATGATGTCTTTGGATATATAGATCCAGTGTGACATTGCTGGATCAAAGGGTATACACAGTTTTATAGCTCTTTGGGCCTTTTGCTTCTTTTAGTGTATTATATTAGTTTTATCAGCTGTCATATTACACGAGTCACTGTTAATGTTAAGGCACAGGTTTTTCTTTTTTTCTTTTTTTTTTTTGTTTATTAAAGCTTTTTATTTGCATAACATATGTATGGGTAGTTCCTCAGCACTGATCTTTACAAAGCTTAACGTTATAAATTTTACCCCCAGTCCCCACCCCTCCCCTAGATGGACTCCCCTAGAAGTCTATTACATGTTAATAATGATAAAATGCTTGACAAGTTGTTGTGCAAGAAAAATCCTATCTACAAGAAAAAAAAATAGAGAAAGGAAACACATTGCAAGCAAACATCAATAAAGAGCATGAAAATGTTATGTTGTAGTCCACATTTCATATCCCTCTCTCTGGATGTATATGGCTTTCTTCACTGAACAATTGGAACTGGTTTGAGACAATTCTTTGTTGCAGAGAGCCATGTCCATCAGAGGTGATCATCATATAGTATTGTTGTTGCTGTGTATAATGATTTCCTGGTTCTGCTCATTTCACTCAGCATCAGCTCATGCAAGTCTCTCCAGGCCTCTCTGAAATCATCTTGCTGGTCGTTTCTTACAGAGCAATAATATTCCATAACATTCATATACCATAATTTATTCAGCCACTCTCCAATTGATGGGCATCCACTCAGTTTCCAGTTTCTAGCCACTAGAAAAAGGGATGCCACAAACATTCTTGCACATGTGGGTCTCTTTCCCTCCTCTAAGATCTCTTTGGGATATAGGCCCAGTAGAAACACTGCTGGGTCAAAGAGTATGCACAGTTTGATAACTTTTTGAGCATAGCTCCAAATTGCTCTCCAGAATGGTTGGATCCGTTCATGGTTCCACCAACAATGTATGAGTCCCAGCTTTCCCACATCCCCTCCAGCATTCATCGTTATCTTTTCCTGTCATTTTAGCCAATCTGACAGGTGTGTAGTGGTACCTCAGAGTTGTCTTTTTTTTTTTTTTAATTAAAGCTTTTAAAATTTTATTTATTTATTTATTTATTTTTAATTAAAGCTTTTTATTTGTATAACATATGTATGGGTAGTTCCCCAACATTGAGCTTTACAAAGCTTTCCATTACAAATTTTACCCCCAGTCCCCTCCCCTCCCTTAGATGGCAGGAAGTCCACTACATGTTAATAATGTTGAAATGCTTGAGAAGTTATGCAAGAAAAATCCTATCTACAAGAAAAAAAAAGAATCAGAGAAAGGCAACACAATGCAAGCAAACATCAATAGAGAGCATGAAAATGTTACGTTGTGGTCCATATTTCATATCCCTCTCTCTGGGTGTATATGGTTTTCTTCAGTGAACAATTGGAACTGGTTTGAGATAATTCTTTGTTGCAGAGAGCCATGTCCATCAGAATTGATCATCATGTAATATTGTTGTTGCCGTGTATAATGATCTCCTGGTTTTGCTCATTTTACTCAGCATCAGTTCATGCAAGTCTCTCCAGGCCTCTCTGAAATCATCCTGCCGGTCGTTTCTTACAGAGCAATAATATTCCATAACATTCATATACCATAATTTATTCAGCCACTCTCCAATTGATGGGCATCCATTCAGTTTCCAGTTTCTAGCCACTACAAAAAGAGCTGCCACAAACATTCTTGCACATGTGGGTCCTTTTCCCTCCTCTAAGATCTCTTTGGGATATAGGCCCAGTAGAGACACTGCTGGGTCAAAGGGTATGCACAGTTTGACAACTTTTTGAACATAGCTCCAAATTGCTCTCCAGAATGGTTGGATCCGTTCACATTTCCACCAACAATGTATCAGTGTCCCAGTTTTCCCACATCCCCTCCAACATTCATCGTTATCTTTTCCTGTCATTTTAGCCAATCTGACAGGTGTGTAGTGGTACCTCAGAGTTGTCTTAATTTGCATTTCTCTGATCAATAGTGATTTGGAGCAACTTTTCATATGACTAGAAATGGTTTTAATTTCATCATCTGAAAATTGTCTGTTCATATCCCTTGGCCATTTATCTATTGAAGAGTGGCTTGAATTCTTATATATATGAGACAATTCTCTACATATTTTAGAAATGAGGCCTTTATCAGAACCCTTAAATGTAAAGATGATTTCCCAATTTGATGCTTCCCTCCTAATCTTGTCTGCATTAGTTTTGTTTGGACAGAAACTTTTTAGCTTAATATAATCAAAATTATCAATTTGGTGTTCAATTAAGAGTTCTAGATCTTCTTTGGACATAAATTTATTCCATCTTCACAGGTCTGAGAGGTAACTATCCTATGTTCCTCTAATTTGCTTATAATATCACTCTTTATATCTAAATCATGAACCCATTTAGATCTTATCTTGGTATGTGATGTTAGGTGTGGGTCAAGCCCTAATTTCTTCCACACTGGTTTCCAATTTCCCCAGCAGTTTTTGCCGAATAGGGAGTACTTATCCCAAAAGCTGGGGTCTTTGGGTTTATCAAACACTAAATTGCTAAAGTTATTATCTAGATTGTCCTGATATCCTATCCTATGCCATTGATCAACTGCTCTATTTCTCAGCCAGTACCAAATGGTTTTGATGGCCGCTGCTTTATAATATAGTTTTAGATCTTGTACAGCAAGGCCACCTTCATCTGCCTTTGTTTTCATTAATCCCCTTGAAATTCTTGACCTTTTGTTCTTCCAAATGAACTTTGCTACTATTTTTTCTAGATCTGTAAAATAATTTCTTGGGAGTTTGATTGGTATGGCACTAAATAAGTAGATTAGTTTTGGTAGTATTGTCATTTTTATTATATTCGCTTGAAGGCACAGGTTTTTCATTTAATATCCGTGCAGTTGACTTTTTAAATTTTAAGTTCAGGACTTTGTATTTATTCCTACTAAAGGCATAATACTCCTCCAGTTTTGTGCTGTTCATATCCTTTTGAATTCTGTTAGTCCATGTGCCAGCTTAAGATCATTCAGTTAAGGTAAAGCTGGAATTCAAAACTCAGCTCCTAAAACAGCATTCTTTTTCATGAGGCCACACTCCCTCCTGAATTCATCAAGCTCTAGAATAGGCATTCCTTTCTGTGATATAGTTGGAAAATAATGTCTGCCTTTACTCCATCTCATCCCCCTTCTGTGTCATATTGGTAGCCCCTCAAGTGGAGAGAGAATTTTTGTTTGTTACATTGTCAGTTTCCTGTCCTTTGATTAGCACCAGGGTATTGTTTTCATGCTCCCTGCTTACTGCTAGTATCTTAGCACTGCATTTCTCAAAGCTTAAGATTCATTAGTTTGTGTACTTCTGGAAGGTTATTTTGTGTCTGCTTTATATTAGTTGTTTTAGACTTGCCTTCGGCACAGGAAAGTTAAAATATGCTTTAACTTAGGGTCACATAGCCTTTATGGCAGACGGGGAACTCAAACGCAGACTTTCTCATCTTTTAGGCACTGGCTCACATAGTAAAAACTTAACAAATTATTAATTTTTCTGATTACATAATGGTTTGGAGCTGGTTAAAGAATGAGAAAAGGGCAAAGAGGCATTTAGCTAACTGTGTATGGTTGGCATTATTTTGTCAAAAGAAAGTTGCAAGGGAAAACAAAACACTTCTTGTTAGATAATAATTTTGTAGTTATTTGAGGATAAAGTAGTTTTTATTCATGGACTTTTTATGGCTTTATAGACCAGTAGATTCAGTTCTGTTGTCCAGATTTCCTGGCCAAACAAACTCCACTTTAATCTCTCCAGGGGTTCTTCTTCTGAATACTCAGCATGGCTTCTTGCAATCTGTAGTTTCAGATAACACAAGAACCTTGTTCCAATGTATTAAACTTTTAACATCCTCCAGATTCAATTAATCTTATCTTTACAACTCCCAATTACAGGCAGTAATTAAGTGAAAGCATCATTGTAGACTAGGGATATTACATTAATCATCAACAGCCTTGTAGTCATAAATTAGTTTTTTCCCAATCCTTCAGCATTTTCCCAGAAGAAATAGAATGTTAGATTTCCCTATTTTAAGGGACATTAATCCCCAAAAAGGAGCTTTGGATCAGGATTAATTTTTATCATCTTTATGTAAGTGATAAATGGTTACTTTCAAAGGATAACTGCTAAGTTTTTCTGAGACAAGTAGTATTGAGTTGTCTGATAATCATATAATTGAAGATATTACTATTTCTTTTGGTCAGAGGGCACTTAGGAGTCCATAAATATGTTATTTCTATTCTCTGAGATCAAATACTATATGATATTTTTTTTCTATTTTGTTTTTAAAACTCTCAACTTAAATTAGTTTAAAAAGTTCTAAAGTCTGGAAATAACTTTTGTGTAGTGGTCTTTTCCCTTTTTTTTTCTTTGCCTCAGTGAGTGAGTTTTCAAGAGGAAAAAATGTTTAATTTTTTTTACAAATTAAATTTGAAATTCTCGCCTGTTATTATTACTTTTTTTTTCCTACAGTGTCTGGTACTGGATTGTACCCTGGATTAGGGAACACATGAAAACTGTGAAAAACATTATATGTTTAATTGCTCTTGCTTGGGTCAGGGAAACTTAATTTGGTCCTATTCCCCTTTCTTGAAAGAAATAGAATTCCAAAGATTTCAGATTAATGACAGACAGTTCTAGTTTTGTGTTAGTTAAGAATCAATGTTCTAAATGTGGCATTTTTATCTTCAAATTTAATTTCTTTCTAATTAATGAAATGTTTTGTTCCTTTAGCTAATGTGCAGTAAATAAAGTTCTGGTTGAAAACTCTACAGATTTGGAAAAGCTTTGAGGGAAGGTAGTTGACTTGAGCTTACTTTATGCTTCAGCATGTCATTCTCTGAATGGAGGACAATGCTAGAAATACTCCTTTTTATTGGAACTAAGTCCCTAGCTTTTTGATGACTTTGCTTTGCTTTCTATTAATGGTGTAAATTGCTGCTATATTAATAATATCTGGTTTTTCTCTCCCCTTTTCTTTTAGGTATGCCATACCTCCAGAACATGGTAAACGTCTGGAACGCCTGGCAAAAGGTAAGCTTCTATGTTCCTAGTTTTGGTTACCACATGCTGACATTTCTAGAAATTGCAAGACATTTTAGATATCACCACTATTTGGAAGGAATGTAGTTTAAAAGGGATACCCTGTGAATGGCTCAACTAGGAAGGAATTCAGGAAGACCTGAATTCAAATTTAGCCCAAGTCATCTACTACTAACTGTGTGATCCTATTAAGTCACTAATTCTGTCGTCATTTCCTCATCAGTAAAATAAGAATAATAGCACCTACCTCCAAGGGTTCAAATGAAATGATATTTGTAAAGAAATTTGTAAACCTTAATGTGCTATATATCTATAGATATAGATATACATACAATGCTACTATCATCGGGTTCAAAACTCATCAGTTGTTTCAGATCCAATTAGTTTGTAAGTCCTTGAATAAGATAGTTTACACAGTGTTAGATCCATAATGATTGTGGGTTGGGGTTTTTGGGGCACACATTAGTGGGAGTAAAGAAGAGGGAATCTTTATTTTATTCCTTCTAGATAGTTGGTTAATTCTTTATTGCTGAGTTATTTAACTAAAATATTTAGGGGAGCCAAAGGGATTTGTACTAATACAAGAAACGATCATCACTAACCAAGAAGACCATTTCTAAGTTTTATGGCCAAATATACCTTCTCTTAGATCCAGACCCTCTATTTACTAACATTCTTCATTTCCCTCAGAACACAACCTGTCTGTCATAGTAGGGACCATACAAAAATTCTTACTATGCCTCAGTCTGGTTTCTGCTTTTGTTTTGTTTTTGACTTCCTTAGAGTCCAGTCTAGATTGATAATAAATTCATTCCTAAAAGAATCTAAAGAAGAGTCTAGTTTGGGTGACAGGAAATGCTTTAGGCCTCCATATGTTTAGAAAATTCAGGTTTCTTTCCTTCTCTTTCTTCTCTTTCCTTTCTTTCTTCTTTGGTTTTTATAATAGGAAAACAAAGTAGATACGGGTAGAACTTGGTAGAGAAATTCTGAATAGACTTAAACAAAATAAGAAAAGCTTTTTGCCCAGATTTATTTGCTCAATCATCATTGTTTTATCACCATTCTTTTCTTTTTGCTTAAATAGAATTAAAATTTCAGAAGATTCAATAAATGTATGATAAAGCTATAGTGAAGAAAGAAAAAAATTTTCTTTCTTCTATCTAATACTTTGTGAAGACTCTCTGCTAGTACTAGAGGTTTTGAAACTATAGTTTGAAAGATGAGAAGCTTGACATTTCTTGCATGGACCCAGGAATCAGTTCCTATATTTGGACATTCAATTATTTTTAAAATTTAATTTGCCTGGGAATTCTGTTAGTGTCCATTGGAAATTATTTCTTTTCTTTAGGATTAAGAAATGGAATGATAGGATGGAAAAGTGTTGCTAAGCTCTTATGTGCATTTATTAAGCATTCTGCACCAAGCACTGGAGATACATATTTAAAAAGTGAGATAGTCACTGCTCTCAAGGAGTTCACATTCTCATTGAGGGACACAACATATAAAGGGAAGGGTTCAGTACATGAAAGATGGAAGGGTCATTTAGTGCTTAGATCTGGCAGAATGGAGGTAGGCAGATGGCCAGGTTGGTTCCAATTGGTGAACTGGGGCAGGAGGGAAAGTCTTACTTAGATCAACTATCCTTTTAACTTTGCGATTTCTCTCCTTCACCTTTATCCAATCAGTTGTCAGTTCTTGAAAATCCTCAGCATTATCTTTCTAATGTTTTCTCTGTCTTACTATGACCATCACTCTAGTTTAGGCTCTTAGCAACTTTCCCCTGATGAGTAATGTGAGAGTACAATTTGATCAATGAATCAGTATTTTTTAAGCTCTACTGTGGGGTAAAGCATTCATTATACAAAGTGTTGAGGATACAAAGGAAAAATAAAACAAGCTCTCCCCTTAAGGATCTTATATTCTATCAGGGGAAGCAAAGTGAATATAAAGACTTTGAAGATACCCTGCAAAACAAGTGCAGTGTACCTTGGATGAAAAAGCAGTAAAAATTGGCTTGAATCTTGTAGGAAACCAAGGTAAGGTGCCAACAGGGCTGATAACCAACATCATCAGCCTGCTTCATCTTGAGAATAGGGAAAGAACTCTATTCCACTTTTGCAAAAATTGGATAACCTCAACCATATATAGTTTAATTTTTAAAAAATTAGAAAATTTGTGGCAGGTATGTATGAATTAATGGTATTGTGAAGTAGGTCAGTTCATTCTTCAGTATTTCTTCTGAGCACTACTCTCATCTAGGGTATGGCATCTTGCTTAGAGTTTAATACTAGATTGTTAAAAAAAAAACTAGATCATATATTTAAATTTTATTTTATTTTTTTTCTGAACTCACAAGATTTATTGTAAAGTTCATATGAGATAATATGTAATATAATATGTAAACCACTTTGAGAATGTCAAAAGCCCTTTATTAATGTTATTACTATCATTGTGATTTTCTTTACCCATTAATTTCCTTCCTTTTTTTTTATTAAAGCTTTTTATTTGCAAAACATATGCATGGGTAATTTTTCAACACTGACTCTTGCAAATCTTTCTGTTACAAATTTTTCCCTCCTTCCCCCCACCTCCTCTCCTAGATGGCAGGAAGTCTAATACATGTTAGTTATGTTAAAATACTTGACAGATGAAATATGTGTAGACATATTTATACAGTAATCTTGCTGTATAAGAAAAAACAGATCTTAAAAAAAAAACAACACAAAAAACAAACCTGAGAAGGAAAACATAATGCAAGCAAACATCAATAGAGCGCGTGAAAATATTATGCTGTAGTCCACACTAGGATCCCACAGGCCTCTCCCTGGGTATATATGGCTTTCTTCATCTGACCAACTGGAACTGGTTTGAAATATTTCATTGATGAAGAGAACCATGTCTATCAGAATTGATCATCAATATATTTAAATTTTAAAAAATAATCAAAGAGAATGGAGTAGCTAGTACTGATTTTTTGTTCTTATGTAGGGTTAATTAAATAGCAGAGGTGTGCCTGATAACCATTTGGGGCTTTGCCATCCTTTAAATAAGTAGGTTGGGGGGGAGGGAAGCTCTACCAAAAATAAATGGCCATGAAAATAGGCCATCCCGGTTCTGAACTTCAGAACTCGAATTTTTGATTGCCCACTCTGTTGGATAAAGCAGATAACTAGGAAGGCTTACTCAGTAAATGGATATAGAGACATTATTTAAATTGTTTTCTGGAACTTTTAACAAGTAACTATTTAAATTGCTTTAAGTTTCAAATTCCCAGATCTTTTGAAATCTGTCATGGATTTGTTGAGTATCCACGGGCTGCAGGTTTTTTTGTTTTAGAGCATGACTCTGGGTGACTGGAAAGATAATATGAAAATTAAAAAAAAATTTTTTGGGGAAAGAAAATATAACAGGACTTTCAGTTCAAAATGTTCAAAAGGTAGTTGGAGATGGGATACTAGAGGTCATCAGAGAGGTTAGGGCCAGAAAAATGGACCTAAGAATCATCAGCATAGAAGTAATAATTGAATCCACAGAAACTGATGAAATTACCCAGGAAAATAGTATTGAATGAGACTGATTGGATGAAACTTTCTCAATATTAAGACTGGACCTGGGTCACATGATCCTAAACACAGCAGGAAGGTGAGGTCTTGGGGCTCAGGTTTCAGGAAGTCACATGATCCCTATTCCCAGTCTTAGACCCTAGGTTGCAGGTGGTCTAAAGGTCAGGCCCTCAAGTCACGCCCATGGGAAGTGTAGCACAAGTAGCAGACAACATTGGTGACTATTGGTCAAGGAGGGTTGCTTCCTTTTAGTCTATCCAATGAAAAGGCTTAGGTCTTTTGCTTTTAAACTTTGGACAAGGTGGAAGCAGGCAGATTCCAGGAGCACATGGCTGGAGTTGGCATGGCTCCCAGCTGTGTGTCTGGGCCTCTCCCTGCAGGGATTAAATAAATATTTTCTCTTTATACTTGAAGATGTCTCTGATTAGTTAATTTGGGAAAGGAGGTCTTGTACCCCATCCCACACAATATGAAGGGAGAAGAGGGCACAAGAAAGAACCTTAGGGAAGAATTCTTATAGTTATCAGGAGCAACCTGGATGAAAATCCAGTAAGAGTTGAGGAGCTGTGGTCAGCAGTCAGGAGGATGAACCAGGGAAGTGGTATCATGAAAGCCTAGAGAGAAAAGAGATGTCAGGGGTGAGAGAAGGCCATTGGATCTGGCAATTAAGAAGTCTTTTATTTTAAGAATGAGATTGGAAACTAGATTACCGAATTTAGACATTGAGAGGAAAGCAGAGGCCCTTTTTGTGTATGTCTTTCTCAAGGATGTTAGTGGAAAGGGAACAGAGATAGAGGATGATAGTAGGGGGTAGACATATCTAGAGAGATATTTAATGATGGGAGAGACTGGGCATCTTTGTAAGCACTGTAGATGAGGAGAGATTGAAGATTATTGAGAGGAAAGGAAATGAGAGACAATCTTCTGGAGAAGACAGCATAGAATGGGATGTAAAAGGATTTGCTTTGTCAAGGAGGAGGGCCATCTTTTCATGTGAGTCAAGATGGAGGAGATGATGGCAGAAGGCATCTGAGGGATTTAAATAATGAAAAAAATTAAACATTTTCAAACCCTTCATAACTATTCTTCAGGTTCTACCATTACAGCAGTACTGAATTCACTTAGTATTACTTCTTTTAGAAATCCTTTTTTAATTCCTCAAGGTTAGCAAAATTCTTCCTTCTAGATCTCAGATATTATGGTATTTTGTTTTAGCATCTGCCTAATGCATTGTCTGTTTGAGTACATATTTCTGTGGTGATGATATTTTCCTTTGTGTACACTACAAGCTCCGTGAAAGCAGTGACTGTTTTCCCTCGGTTTTGCACTTTTTCTCCCCTATGGTATAATAGCCTTCACAAAATGCAACTGTGGTCACTGAGAATGTGTTGCTACTTGTTCTCATTGAATCTTATAGAATCTTTAGTCAGCAAGGAGTGGAGCTGGAGAGAAGCTCAGAAGCCATCTAGGCCAGCTGCTTCTTTTTATATAAATAAGAAAACTGAGACTCAGAGAAGTAATGATTGCCAAGCTTATATTTCTCCTTAGGTTCTCTGCCTTCAAATGCAGCCTTTATTAAAATATGTATCTGACAAGGGAGAGAGTGATTAAAACAACTTTTTTCTGGGTTGAATTTTTGCACCTTCTTCTCATTTGACTACAATAAACTATTGCTTATTCAAGGATTATGGCACCTCATTTATCAAATATCCAAGCCGCTTCCCTTTTTATAATATCTGCTGTTTGACCTGCATTATAAAATCCCCCAATCCAGTAAGAGCAAGGTTGTAGTACTTATAACAATCAAAATGGCACCTTGTTAAACAAAGTGATTTAGATGCCATTTAGAGGTGACCTCAATTTTTCTGACTGTTTTTATATTTGCCTATCAGTATTCGGTATTCATGAAGTATTCACATTGTTTCTGTTACTGGAAGAGTTTTTCCCTGGCCAACTTGTGGTCTTTGTTCCATATATGCTCCAAATATGAAACTTTAACTGAAGGTAGCTTAAAGTAAAAAAGCCCAGTACCTATTCCTTTGAGATAGTTTTATTTTTCTGTATAAAATTGTTCATTTTTGCTATATACTTTGCAAAGTTTTCCTAATAATAGTTTTGTGAATCGGTATATTCATGATAAATGATGGCCTCATAATAAAGTAGCATTTTACTCTACCTCTATTCAAATTCTTATATAATGTTTTATAGAGCTGATTCTGGGTTCTCAAAACTTTTGCTTTTGTAATACACAGGAGAAATCAGGCACCTAGAACAGATAGTGCTCTAAAAGCATCCAGATTTGTGCCCGAAGTCATAATCAGACCAGATTTGTATCTCAGTAGATACTCAGAACAGATAGCATTGTACAGCCCAAATGCATCCCAGATTATTCAAAAACATATATTTCAGCTCGTCAGTATATGAATATATAATTTTTTATATTTTTGGGGACTAATCAGAGTGTTGGCAAACAGACACAGACAGAACTTACCCTCCAGGGGTTTTAAACAGACTCTCCTATGGCCAGATGGAGGTGTCCACCCTGAGCTCTTGCTGCTGCTGAAACTGCTCTCTTCGTGGGACTCTGGAACAGGCCAGAGTGAAGCCTTCCCTCCAAAAGCCCAGATTTTAGTTGCTTCAAGACCTTTGGGTGGAGACCTGCTAGTCTCTAATCACCAATACTGCTCTCTGATCTCATATCTCACTGGGACCTCCAAATGTAACGCACAGGAGAAACTGAGGCAGTATTAGAGATTAGAGATTTTTAAAAATAGTTTATTGATAGTAATGGAGTTTGGACTGGCGACCATATTAGCCAGTGTCTGGATAGGACTCTTGTCTCAAAGTATCTAGAACTCTATTGAGGGGCTTCAAGGACTCTTATAGGGCTCAGGGAAACAAAGGCAGAAGGGAGGGGTAGAGCACTGGGGGATAGAAGTTCCAGGAAAGAACTATAAATTCAGTTCTGACAGATTGGGGGAATGGAGGAAAGATCATAAATTCTGATAAGTTTGGGAAGAAGCTAGGAGCTACTAGTCTGGGGCCATAAAGATAAGGGGGATGTTCCAGGTATTTGAGATAGGCCATCTGGAGGTTTTATGACTCTTTGGAATGCCAGTGGCCATAACTCTGCAGCCCCAATTATCTCAGTCCTAATGGCCAGGAAGGGAGGGTTGCCACCAGGCAGAACAATTGGGAATCTGAGACAGGGAAACTGTGACACAACACTTTCAGTCAGAGCCCTGGCAGATCTTATCTCTGCTATAAAGTTGTCAATGGATTCTATGTTGCCTGATCATCTTAAGTTCATTCATTCAGCCAATAATTATTTACTAAGAACTTATTCCTGGGCAGCTAGGTGGCACAGTGGATAGAGCACCAGCCTTGAAGTCAGGAGGACCTGAGTTCAAATCTGATCTCAGACACTTAACATTCCCTAGCTGTGTGACCCTGGGCAAGTCACTTAACCCCAATTGCCTCAGCAAAAAGCAAAAAAAAAAAAAAAAGAACTTATTCCTGGAGATATTTAGAAAAATAAAAGAACCTCACAGTATAATAGAGGAAGACAACATGCAAACAACTATGTAAAAAAAATTAAAAATAATCAAAAGGGGGAAGGCACTTGAATTAAGGGAGATCTGTAAAGGCTTCCTATATGAGATAGTATTTTAGATGGGATCTAAAGGAAGAGAAGGAAGTCAGCCATGGAGGTGAGGATGGAGAATTTAGTTATTAAGATGTGCTGCCTGCCTTCTTGTGTGCCCCTTCTCCATTTCCCCATCATTGATTCAATTAAGATATAGGTTATATACACGTAGTTATTTTAAGTGTATTTCCGTATTTGTCATATTGTGCAAGAAAAATTGGACCCAAAGGGAATAAACACAAGAAGGAAAAAAGCAAATAGACAAAAAAAGATGAAAATAATATGATTCAATTCACATGCAGTCTTAATAGTTCTCTCTCTGGGATATGGTTGGCATTTTCTGTCCTAAATCTAATGGAATTGTTTTGGATCACCACATTGCTGAGAAGAGCTAAGTGTCATAGTTTTTTTTTTTTTTTTTTTTTGCTGAGGCAATTGGAGTTAAGTGACTTGCCCGGGGTCACATAGCTATTATCGTAGTATAATCTTGTTACTATGTACAATGTTCTCCTGGTTGTGCTCACTTCACTCAGAATCAGTTCATGTAAGTTTTCCATGCTTTTCTGAAAGCTGATGTTCCTTTTAACCTCAATCAGTAGATTCTTCATCAAGTGTGAGTCCTTCTAGAGAAGAAGTTTCATACTATTTAACACAGATGATATTTTTATGGCTTTCTAAACATTCTTCAACAAAATTTGCTTCTAAACTCACCAACTGAAGAGGATGTATGTTACAAGGTCTATTAACATTTTTGGTGACATGCATCTCTGTGCATTGCAGTTTTAGCCATTTATTCATAACATCCCCTGATTTTTTTTCTTCATTGAATTGAAATATAGATTAGATTTTTATAAAAAAAAAAGTTTTTTCCCTTGTGCCAATCAGCTCTTACCTAGTAAAGCCTTCTTCTTTCTTCTTTTTGGATTAAATGAATAAATTGGAGAGAAAGGGACTCAAAATTTAGGGGCAAAAGATTTGCTATGGTGAAGTGACATTGAGAAGCCAGCTGTATTAATTCTTCCTGGGATCCATTCAGAGACTTAAATAGAGGGATTTTTTTGTTTTTTTTGTTTTGTTTTACCTGCTCAAAAAACTTTTTTTTTTTTCTTTTTGCTAAGGCAATTGGGGTTAAGTGACTTGCCCAGGGTCACACAGCTAGGAAGTGACTGAGGCTAGATTTGAACCCAGGTCCTCCTGACTTTAGGGCTGGTGCTCTATCCACTGCGCCACCTAGCTGCCCTTCAAAAACTTTTTTGAGCAGGTTTACTTTCTAGGTAAATTGCTATTTTCATTTTTTTGGAAGTATTTTTAATACTAGAAAGGACCTTATAGGTTATTGAAAACATCTTGTCTTCATTTTCCAGCTGAGTAAATTCAGATCTAGAGAAGATCCAAATTCATACAGCTGGTGAGAAGCTGAACTCAGATTTAGATTCTAAGCTTTTTGCTTTTTTTTTTTTTATGTTTTAATGTTTTCTTTCTTTTTGTACCAGGGTTAGGGTTAGTAGTAGTACATGGTTAATAAATGCTTCTTTCCTTTCTTTCCAGATTCCCTCCCTTGCTCCTTTGTAGACTTCCTGTGTAAAAATGAGCTAGTCTGTACCAGGACTTCTTAAACTTTTTCCACTCACAACCCCTTTTTGCCCAAGAAATTGTTATATATAAGACATATAAGTACATAAAATAGGTATACGAATTAAACATTTACTGATAATAAATCATGAAGAAATTTATTTTAAAATAATTCTTTGGAATATATATATATACACACACACACATATATATATATATACATATACATATATACACACATATATTCCAATAGCTTTCCACCTCCATATATGGCATGGACTCCTCTCCTTCTGCTTAAGGTGTGGGTGGAGACATGCCCTCCATTCATTAAGACTCAATACCTCTTCTTGAAGCTCTTTTTCCCTTAGTTCTTCCCTTTTCCCTGACTATGGACTCATCTTCTGCCCTCTTTGGATTGAATTGTTTAATCTAGTACTCAGATGATTTGATTGTATTCTCTTTGAGTAGATTCCAGTGCCAAAGAAAGATGCTATAGATTTTATTTGGGAAATGCAAAGTGAATGAGGTAGTAAAAATTGTCACTTAAAAGTGATTCCAGTAGGCTTCTATTTGGGTTGACTTTTCCAAGGCTTTGTTTTTAGAAAAAGAAAAGTGAAATCATTTTGAGAAGCTAAAATAAAGCTCTCTTTGTAATGTTCTTTGTAAACTTTTCTCGCCCTGCTTCATTGGACTATAATATACAGAGATTCAGTGAAATGAGTTTGCAATTAATATGGAAAATGAATAGCTAAGCTATAAATGGGCTCACTGGGAGAGTTGTGGAGCTCATGGAGAGAACATTAATATGTTACCATGTTATTGGTGCTAATCACTTAAAATGTGCTTCTTTATTAGTAGCTTTAATGAGAGCCACTTAAACTGTGCATTAAAAAGAGAAACTGCAGAGAAGGACAAGGAACTGGGTGGCAGGCAGTCATAATTCTAATTGAAATGCTTTTAGTACAAAAAAAGTTGGTGGATTCAGTAATCCTTTGCCCTTTCTAAAACATCCTCTTTATATCTCATCAATCAGGTTGATTCTCCAAGACTGAAAATATTCTCCTTCCCTTTATCTCTCTCTCTCTGTCTATCTATCGAAAGGAGAATATTATGTATATATGTGAGAGAATTTTTACATATATATATATATATATATATATATATATATGTATACATACACATACACACATCCAGTTTTTTTTCTTTTCATTATCTAATTTGGATTGATTTAAAGCATTCCCCAGTGTACATATAGTGTCTGAGCCTGGTGCCCTGCTTTTGACTAGAAACTTCTCTTGGTGGTACTAGACATGCTGGTATTGCACCTAGTGCACCATGGGCATTTGTGGATAAGTTTATTCTAACCTTAAGTCCATAGTGGTTCTCTGAGTAGAGATATAAAATGTCCATACTTTGTGTTAATAGAGGGTGACTAGGATAAATAAAGGCCAATAGAAAAGCTTTCTCTCCTCTCCCCTTCACAGCCTACCTCCTTCCCCAGTGATTCTAGAGTCTCTTTAGGAACTTTGATATTTTAAGTAGGGAGAGGGAATGAGATGGGTAGGCAGGAATTTCTGTTCCTTCAAGGAATAGGCTTGTGATTCACTCTTGGCAGAAAGGAAGCTTTCAAAGGTAGGGATAGAAAGGAATATGGAGGAAGTAGCAAGAACCTTATGATTATTCATGGGACAGCTCCATTCCTCTTCCCCTCTCCCTTTAACACCTAGCCTAGCTTATAATTCCATTTCTCCTATAGTGCCTCATGAGTAATTCATCAAGTCCCAAGTTTCCATAACAGCAGGTAGCAGGGGAGGGGAGTCAGCCCCTTCTGATAGGCCCCCTTTTCTCATCCCCTTCAACCTCTTCCTCTACTTGTATTTTTTTTTTTTAATAAAGTTGGGTACTTCTTTGGATAATATTTTTGGAGCTGTCACTTCTATTTCTTTTTTTTTTTTTTAAGTGTTTTCAGATTTTTTTTCCTGCATTAGACAAGAAAGCCTAGATTATGATCTTCTTGTGTTGTGAATTGGTTTGAGTTTTACGTTTGGTTATATTTGTTTTTGATGTAATTTATAAAATGGGGGGGAGGAATTTTGTGATTAAATTATACTCTGCTCTGTTATCTTAAGGGAATTCTAAGTAGTAGTATAGAGCAAAGCTTCTTAAACTGTGGGTTATGACCCTATGTGGGTTGCATGTGTGGGGGGGGTCATGAAGTTATGATTTATTTTCAATAAATGTTTTATTTGCATACCTACTTTATATACCTAATATGTGAGGCCATGTAAAAATTTCTCAGAGAAAAAGGGGTTGTGAGTGGAAAAAAATTAAATAGTCCTGGTAAAGAGGTAGACTAGAGAAGACCAGCTAAGATTTATCTTATGTACACACTGTAAGTATTCAGTCATATTATACTTAACTAGAGTCATTTATGTGGCTACTAGGTAGCGGCAGCACAGTGGAAAAAGCACTAGTCCAAGAATCAGAAAGTCCTAAGTTCAAGTAAGATCTTAGTAACTGCTAGCAATCATTCTGTTTCATCACTTTTGTTTGCCTCAGTTTGCATGTCATCTGGAAAAATGAGGATAACCACAGCCCCTGCCTTGGAATATTGTTGTGAAGAACAAATGAGATTTGTAAAGTGCTTAGCCCAGTGCCAGACGTGTATAAACAAATGTGTATCTCTCCCCTCTTCTTAGTATGTGTCTAAAATTGCAAGATTGCAAGATTTTAGTGGTGGTGGTGGTGGGGGTTGGGAGTAGGCTAATCATACATGAATTTGACTAACTTGAAAAGACTCAATAATTGATATCCAAGAAAATTCTAGTGCTATTGTTGCCCATAAGATCATAGTTAAAATATAGAAGACACACTCCAAATTTCTTCTCTTTAAGAGGGAACAATATATAGGTGCACACTGAAAAAATAATACAGTTTATTGGTCATAATCTCCATATAAGCTCAGTTTGGAGGAAACAGCCAGTTTAGATTCAGACCAATGTGGTACATTGTGATATAAACCCCACCATAATTTTGTGAACTGCCGATTATTGTTTTCTATTGTTTTTGCTGAATCAATTAATAGTCTTAGGCTAATGTACTTTTACACTTGTGGAGGGAAAGATCCATATTTGAATACATCCTTAAACTTTTTCAAGTCATACTCATGTTTAATAAGTTCAAATTTAATAAACATTTTTTTCAAAGTCTTTTGTGGTCAGGATGCTATTTTAATTGCTAGTGAGACAAAAATCAAAACAAAAAAGACCCTTCTTTTGATGAGCTTATAATCTTTATTTATTTATTCCCCCCTCCTTTTTTTTTTCTTATTAAAGCTTTTTATTTGCAAAACATATGTATGGGTAATTCTTCAACATTGACCCTTACAAAGTTTTCCATTACAAATTTTCCCCTCTAGTCCCCTCCCCTCCCCTAGATGGCAGGATATCCACTACATGTTAATTATATTAAAATACTTGACATATCAAATATATGTATACATATTTCCACGCTTCTCTTGCTGCACAAGGAAAATCGTATCTACAAGAAAAAAAATCTGAGAAAGGAAACACAATGCAAGCAAACATCAATTGAGAGCATGAAAATGTTATGTTATGGTCCACATTTCACATTCCTCTCTCTGGGTGTATATAGCTTTCTTCCCTGAACAATTGGAAATGATTTGAAACATTTCATTGTTGAAGAGATCCATGTCCATCAGAATTGATCATCATATAGTCTTGTTGTTGCCGTGTATAATGATCTCCTGGTTCTGCTGATTTCACTCAGCATCAGTTCATGCAAGTCTCTCCAGGCCTCTCTGAAATTGTCCTGCTGGTCATTTCTTACAGAGCAATAATATTCCAGAACATTCATATACCATAATTTATTCAGCCACTCTCCAATTGATGGGCATCCATTCAGTTTCCAGTTTCTAGCCACTACAAAAAGGGCTGCCACAAACATTCTTGCACATGTGGGGCCTTTTCCTTCCTTTATGATTTCTTTGGTATATAGGGCCAGTAGAAACCCTGCTGGGTCAAAAGATATGCACAGTTTGATCACTTTTTGAGCATAGCTCCAAATTGGATGAGCTTATAATCTAATTAGAACTTTTAGAAACAGGTAAATAAATACAATAGAAAAGAAAATATTACAAGCAAAGCAGATTAGAAGAGAGGACAATCTAGTTAAAGATTAAGTCTATTGTCAAGAGTTCAGCCATGGAAAGGCACTATACTAGAGAGTATTATGTCAATAATGATGTTTAGGAAAAGCAGCATAATAACATTGCTATTGTAATAATTTTCAGTTTAAGGGTCACCTCCTATGGTATGAAATTGGGAGAAGCCTGAATTTAAACCCTACTTCTGACATTTACGCTAGAGTCAAGTTATTTAACTTTTTTGAACCTGTTTCCTGCCCTATAAAATGGGAATATTGATTATTGTACTTGGGGAGGGATCCTTCAGGTTAGGATATGTAAAGTGCATGGTAAGCCTTTAGTCAAATCAACAAGCGTCTCTGTAAAATGCTATATAAATAACAGCTATGTATTAATAGAGTGTCTTTATATGGCTTCTTCTGATCATTTTGTGAGTGCTTACCTTGAGTTCTCTATAAAATAATCTTTTGGCAAGCATACATTTGACAATCTGATGATATGGCCAGCTCAACAGATTTGTGCTCTCTGCAGCAGAATTGGAATGCTCAAGGTTTCTCTTAAAAACTTTATAATTGATATATGTATGACATGGGAGACATTGGCACAGGACCACCCAGCATGGCCTGCTCTCATCAGAGAGGGTGCTGTGTTCTATGAGCAAAGCCAAATTGAATTAGCCCAAAGGAAACGTGAAATGCATAAAATTAGAGAAACTCCCCCAAAATGATCATATGGATTATTTGTGTCCGACTTGTCACAGAGCATTCCAAGCTCTTATCAGTCTGGATCATCCACAGTTGGACACATTGTAATTTGATTCTGACATTGTGATATCATTTCAGTCCTCTTCAAGAACAAAACATTAATAGGCACAAGGGTGAAATAAGAATGGCAAGAGGAAAGAGACAGAGAATAGCATAGTTTAACTGGAAAAAAAAAAACAAACATTATGTGAAGGGGAAGAAATATAAAGATGTATACCATAATAGTTGCATATAGGCAATGGCCAGTTGGTTTTTGTTTGTTATCATATTATGTGCTATTGTAATTTATCATCTGACAGTTACTGAGGGTGATATACTACAATGCAGCATTTTATTGTCATCTTCAGGCCAATTGAGAGACTCTTGGAAGAGAGGGTTTTAGATTTAAGGAAAACGTTAGAATGCTGGTAGAAGCTCTTCTCCTCTCCCTTCTTGGTGTTATGGAATTCTTGAAGAGAAAAATTGATTTCCCCCCACCTCAAGTCCAACTACCTAGTTTGAGGTAGTTCACTCCCTCTTTTAAAATCTAAGTGAGAAGTCTTTCAAAAATCCCACCTTTTTCATTATCTCTCTCCTAAAGGGAAGGCTGGAGATGGATATTTTTCTTATTCAAGAGCTTTTCCCTACTTCTGTTTATTTAAGACTTTTGAACATGGATTATGAATTACTCCTGGTGAGGACAACTGAGTATACTGATGATACCTTCTTCTTTTGCTTTCTTCCCAGGGTTTTTCCCTGGCAGTTCTCAGGGATGTGATGCCTTTCTCCGTCACAAGATGACTCTCATCTCTCCCTCCATCTTGAAGAAATACAGCATCCCTTTTGATCGGGTATGTATGTACAAAGTTTAACAAATAATATATGGAATGGTGTTGGGCTCTGGGAGATGCTTGTTTTCAGATCACAGATTTCATTTAGAGAATCTTTTTTTCCCCTTTTTTTAATGGAAGGTAATTTTTTTGTTTGTTTGTTTTCTGTTTTGTTTTTTGGTACTACCTTTCTATTTGCTCTGTTAAGGCTACTTCAGTGTATAAAAATCAAATCATTTTGCGAAATATACCTAGTGTGTTGTCCTGTTTTTGGTTTGCCATAGGCCCATGGCATGTATCTCCAGTCTCTTTTTCCTCAATCATCTTAAATTTTGATTTAAGGTCTGTGGTCAAGACCTCTTTTTTATTATGTCTTTGTATTTCCAATAAATACTTCAATGTCTTAAACTTCATAAATAAGTCTGACATATGTATTGGATTGTAATTAGGATCCTAGGACTTGGACTGTTTTTGATTTAAGTTAACAGTTTTATTTCACTACTTGATGGGTCCCTCACTGAGTGAATGGGAACATACTCCAAGCATAGCACAGCTTCATTAAACCTTACACCAACTTGTAAGCCCCACCTACAAGTGCTGTTGTCATTGTTTGTCCTTCATTTTTGCAGAGGACACAACATCACAGGTGATACCTTGACTTGCTCATGAATTGGTTTAGAGTTGCACAAAGTCATTGTCCCTGAGGCCTCGGAGCCCAGTGGCAGAAGTCAAGATAACTGGCCCCTGCCTGAGACACTGGGATACCTTGGCATTTTTGTGGCCTGACCAGGTTCCAAATGCTCCACAGTGCTGTGTTTCAGCTGCCTTCATGGCCATTGGAACAAAATGTTCTCATCCACTTATTCTATTGGGGAAAGTCTTCACTTGCTCTGGGTAGACATCTCTCTAACTTATGGGTTTAAGGCCTGTCGGCTACCCTCAATCTGAGTTATCCTGTTTGCCAAGATGGTTTGCTGAGGTGTGACCATGGTGCATGCTACAAGGGAGAGTTGGGTGAATCATGTGAACATCAAAGGTTAATGGGCAATCCTGAAAAGGGCTCAGCAGTGTTGTTCTCTTCCCCCCTCCCCCCCCCCCACAAGTATGTGTACTTAATTAGCCTCTTAGCTTTTTCTTTGTCCAGTACTTTTTGGTACCAGTTGATATTCAGAAAGACCTAATTTTCCTCTTTATAGTTTTGAGAATCAAATTCCTTTGCAAAAGATCCATTCACTACACATATTAATTATCTAGATGTTATATTGATGTCATTATTTGGCTCTTAACATTTCAGATATATTGCTTATCTTATGCTTTTGTTATACTTTGAAAAATCCCTTTGCTAGATGTGTGTGTGTCCTTAGGGCCTGGTGTCCTGGGATTAAGTTGGCTTTATGAATTTATCTTAAACTTAATCAAGAATTAGTTCTTAGTTCCAGAGAAGTAACTGAAGAGCATAATACTCTTCAGGTAGGTAGTGAACCTCTGACTTCATTGGCATAAAGAATTCCCAGGTGAGAAAACTTGTAACAATACAGGTCACTATTTTTTCTGTAACTTCCTTTCTTTATGATCAACTCTTTATCACACTATGCCATGTTGCCTCTCAGAATGTATTCTGGATAGAGGGAAGATGTCAAGGACAGGAAGACCGGCCTCCAACATATACTGGCTGTTTCATTTAGGTAAAGGACACATAACTTTTTGGCGTTCTAAGGTGGCTTTCTCAGAGCATATGCTGCAGATCTCTCTCTCTTTTTTTTTTTTTTTTTTTAAGAGTTTTCACAATTGGGAATCCTTAATACCAGTGGAAATACAGGTCTTGTCTCTGGGTGCTTTTTCTTCTTCCTTGCAGAGAGCTGGGCAGGGAGAAACATGAAAAGTCATAATTTTTAACCCAATTCTCATTCATCACTTCTCCTGAACCAGGAACCAATTTTTACTTACTTTGGAGATAAATTTATAAAACCAACTTAATCTCTAGATAACCTTCCATATATAATTATTATATCCAAATCTTGGCTTATTATGAGAATGCCTAAGTTCAAGGATTCTCTGTATAATATGGGAAACGAAGCCCAGCCTTGAGTTAAAAGCTCACAGGTTCTTTTGAGAGAATGAATCACCTGTTTAGAAATAAAATATCTTGACTTTCATAAAGCATGAAGGCTGTGAACTCCTTTAATTTACTACTTCAAAGGTTGCTTCACTTTTCGTTGTGAGAAGGCTTTGATGAATGAAATTTGAAGTGAAATCATCTGGTTTTGCAGTGAACTTGCTGTGGCTGCAGTGGAAACTTGTGTGTGTTCCCAAACAGCTAAAGAGCAGTGACTTTGGCTTTTGCTGTTGGCTGTTTTTCTTGGGGTTTGTGATTGTATCCTCTTTTTCTCACTCTTTCTCTTTTTTTTTTATTCTCACTTTTTCCTCTTTCGTTCTTTCTCTTCTTTACCTTGTATCTTCCTTCCACAAAGGGAAACTACATGGTATTGCTGAGAGAGCACTGCCTTTGAAAAACAGGGCTTTTAACTGCTTTGCCCTTGCATGATCTTAGAAAAGTTATCTCTCTTCTCTGAGCTTTGGTCTCATCATTTCTAAAAAGAGAGGTGGGACTTGATGACCTTGTGTTGTATCCTTTCAGTCTCCAAATTCTGGGAGCAAAAGGAGGATAGGAAATGTTTTGAGGTTGTCATATTGTTCTGAGACTCTGGGATGTTCCTTTCTGTTCTCTGTTGGGCTTTTCTATTATGTAAGTAGCTTTTCAGGGCAGAGTGGACTTCTGCCATAACTAAAATTTTATTTAGTTACAATGCCCAAACAGCAACTCAAAGCTGTAAGATTTAGGTTTCAATATAATGTTTCTCACAATCAGTCCACATCAGAGATGTTTATCCTTCTGAACAGGCTTGATGGTACAGCTCTCCTGATACAGAGCTGTGGCTGAGAGGCCAGGCAATCATAGAAAGTAGCTTCTCTTGAGGATTTTTTTGAAGGCTTCCTGGGAAGAACAATTTGTCAGGTATAGTTGTTCTGTGATCATGCCCTTACTCCACTAGCAAATAGAAAATTGTTTCTGACAATTCAATCAAACAGCCCTCCAGCATTAGTGGATGAGGAGGGGATTAGTACTTTTTTTTTCCTGGGCTAGAATTCTGGAGGCCAATCCCCAATTATTGCTTTTGTTTATCAGATAGTAGGGTATTCTGTTTTATGAAATGCCTATTGGTTCTTTTATCTAACTTCATTTTTATTTTGAGCATCATTCACACCAAACACATAATAAGGAAAATCACTCTTAAATGAGTAATAATGGGTTTTCCTGGTTGATATGTTAGAAAATAGTATTTCTCCAAAGGGGATTTTCACAGATATTGAAAAAAAATGACTCAGAAGGAAGAATGTTCCTTCCTACACTTTGTTCTGGAAAACCAGATTATATTTTCTCTTCCATATATCATTTCCCTTTTTCCCTAAGCCACATGAACTTTGTTTTTGGAACATATAAGTATTTATGAACTTTTTTTTCTCTGCCACGTCATGACATTGCTCTTAATTTTTAAGAAACATGGGTAAGTTAATTAAATTCTCATTTGTAGTCAAGAGAATAGGAACTTTAATTGAAATCCTGCAAGAATGGCCTTGTTCTCTAAATCTGGGAGGTGTTTTAAGTTTAAAAGACCACTGTTGGTTTGGCTGGCATTAGTGTCTGATAAAAATTTTTGTTCGTTTTCTCATGATTGAAGCAAGTACAGTTGGAATCCAAGCAGCATTTTTACTCAAAGAGAAATGCTCTTTTAGTATTGTGGTTAGATTCTATCATTGAAATTCCTGGCAGCCTTCAAAGAAGTGAATATGCACACTATTTATAAATCTTTCAAATGGTATTTACTTCTTGAGGAAAAAAGATCAATATCAGTTTTTAATAATTAAAAATGCTTAATTCTGTAATCTACTATTGATTTTTTCATTCATTCTTCAAAAGCTTATAGAAATTACTAAATTCAGTGTTTTCTCCGTGAGTGGCATTTTGATCCAGAATCCTTTCACTAGTTATTACTTTTCTGCATGGCCTATCCATCATCCCAAGCACTTTCTAATTTATAGTTGAAATAATGTTGACAGCAGAAGACATACACTGTGGGTTTGAAATGAAGACATAGGGATATAAATTTTTTGATAGAAACATAATCTTGCTGTATTAATTTAACATTCTTCAGTTATGGCCTGATTTGTGGAAGGGTTTGAATGTTACAGGCCTAGTGAGCTGGACTGTCATGAAGTATTCACTTTGTTACATTCTTCAAACAAGTAAGTTCCCTTTCCCTCCTAACACCAAAAAATCTTCCATTAAGAGAAGAATTTTGCTCTTCCATGGTGTGCAAATTTACTGTGACAAAGTAAAATAATTTGATTTATACAATTAACCTTACAATTTCTTTTCTTTCTTTCTTTCTTTCTTTCTTTCTTTCTTTCTTTCTTTCTTTCTTTCTTTCTTTCTTTCTTTCTTTCTTTCTTCCTTTCTTTCTCTCCTTTCTTTCTCTCCTTTCTTTCTCTCCTTTCTTTCTCTCCTTTCTCTCTTCTCTTCTCTTCTCTTCTCTTCTCTTCTCTTCTCTTCTCTTCTCTTCTCTTCTCTTCTCTTCTCTTCTCTTCTCGAGGTAGTTGGAGTTAAGTGACTTGCCCAGGGTCATACAGCTAGGAAGTGTTAAGGGTTTGAGGTCAAATTTGAACTCAGATCCTCCTGACTTCAGGGC
Organism: Myrmecobius fasciatus; assembly: GCA_023553655.1. Lineage (NCBI taxonomy): Eukaryota > Metazoa > Chordata > Mammalia > Dasyuromorphia > Myrmecobiidae > Myrmecobius > Myrmecobius fasciatus. The sequence continues at coordinate 472,641 of JAJPUD010001061.1, forward strand.
TAGTGCTCTATACACTGCACCACTTAATTGCCCCAACCTTACAACTTCTTACATCTTCAAAAAATGTGTCATATGCCTTTTTTTTTTCAAGCACTTGTTTTATACAATTTTAGTTAGATTTGACATAGATTTTTCAATTCATTATGAAACCACGCATCATATCAGTCTTTTGATGAATAATTGATTTTTTTTCTTCAAGCTTGCGTTGATTATAGCTTATAGTTTTTCAATGGCGTTGAAATATACCATATTCCTAGGCATTTGAGGCATATTTATGTTCATTTATTGAAAGAATTTCATAATTTTTCATGACCTCTGATATGATACAAGGATGTAATATGGTATTTGATTGCCCTTTGGTTTAATTCCAAATTCCTCTCCAGAATGATTGGATCAGTTCACAGCTTCACCAATAGTATATTAGTGTCCCAATATTCCCATATCCTTTCCACCATTTATCATTTTTCTTTTTTGTCATATTAGCCCATCTGATAGATATGAAGTGATACCTCAGAGTTGTTTTAATTTATATTTCTTAATTTAAATGATTTGGAGCAGGGGTTCTTAAACTTTTCCGTTCATAATCCCTTTTTTCCTGAGAAATTTTTATCTGACTTCCAGTATATTGGTTATAAAATAGGTATATAAACCATTATTTTATAATTCCCACATTTAGTTACAAGATCCCCAGATAGAGTTGTGAAACCATAGTTTAGAAGTTGGGATTTAGAGCACTGCAGATGCTTCTTTTGAAAACTGCCTGTTATCTTTTAAACTTTTATTAATTGGGGGAATGGCTTATATTCTTGTAAATTTGCCGTAGTTCTCTAAATATTTGGGAAATAAAAACTTTATCAGTGATACTTGCTACAAAGATTGTTTCCAGCTTTTGGCTTTCCTTCTAATCTTGGCTGCATTGGTTTCATTTGTGCAAAAGCTTTTTAATTTAATATGATCAAAATTATCTATTTTATATTTTGTAATGCTCTCTATTTCAAGTTTGGTCATAAGCTTGTATCTCACATAACTTGTCCTTTACAAATTTTTATGCTATACACACTTAGTTGGCTAGAGAAATTTTACCTTACCATATAGGGAAGTAAGAGGGGAAAGAAGAAAGAAAATTCAAAATTCACTTTGCATTTAGCCAGTTGAACTTTTAAATGAGTTGTTTTGTTCATTGGATTTTTTTTTTCCCATTTTGCAAATCCTGTTTTTCAATGAGTTGGTTTTGTTTTCCATTTCTTCAAATCTGCTTTGTAAGGAGTTATATGCTTCTATTTCTTTAAATCTATTTTTTTTTCCTGAGGCAGTTGGGGTTAAGTGACTTGCCCAGGGTCACACAGCTAGGGAATGTTAAGTGTCTGAGACCAGATTTGAACTCAGGTCCTCCTGACTTCAGGGCTGGTGCTCTATCCACTGCACTATCTAGCTGCCCCTCTAAATCTATTTTTAAAGAAGTTTTTTTCAGATAATTTCTGTGTTTCCTTTTCCAAACTCTCCTGCAAAGTTCTAATTTCCTTTGCCCATTTTTCTTCTGACTCTCTTTTAAGATCCTTTTTCATTTCTTCCAAGAGACCCTTCTGGTATGGAAACCAACTCATATCACCCGTTGGGGCTTCATCTGGAAATGATTGGCCATTAGTGTCCTCAGGGTTTGAGGTCTGTTCTTCTTTGTCTCCAAAATTATCTGTAGTCAAGAGTTCTTTTTGCTTTTTAGCTCATTTTAAAAGATTAAAGTCTGCTTTTAACAGCAAAGAGGAGATTGTCTCTATGGGCGACAGCAACTTCACACTGCCCTGGGGTTGGTGCTGCTGGCTTCCTTTCTGTGCTGGGTGGGGGAAAAAAAAAAGCCAAGTCCTGAATTATTCTGAGGTTCAAGGGCTCACTATTTGCCTTTTGTAGTTGTGTTGGATGTTTCATAGCTAATCTGCTGATCCACTGGCTTCTGAAGCAAGATAGAGTATTTGCAAGACTGCTGTATTTTGGCTAAGAGCCTCCCAGTAGATTCCCCTGATGTGTGGATGTCACACCGCCCTGGGCCCCTGTACTTGCCTGCTTTCCTCCACTGAAACAGACTGTTTCTAAAGTTTTTCAAAAGCATATTCTGCTGGAAATTTGTTACCCTCCAAATATTTGTGTTCTGTCACTCCAAAACCATTTCAGAGGGTTGATCTGAGGAAAGCTAGGAAGAATTCAGACAAAGACCTATCTACTTTCCTCCCATCTTGGCTCCACCCCCAGGCTTAGCATCTTGAGAGATATATATCTATATCTATCTATCTATCTATCTGTCTATCTATCTATCTATCTATCTATCTATCTATCTATATATGTCCTTATTCTTAATTATTCTGAAAATTACATGATATTGTTACCTGAAGAATTTTCAAAATATAGCAAGTATTTTCCTCAACTGTGATAAGTCCATTATCAAAGAAGAAATATTTTCTCATATCTTTAATGATCAGTTTATTATGTCAGTTTGTTTTGATTTTTGATATCTTTGTAGGTTTCTTGAAAATGTTTAATATTTGCTTTTGTCTTCTGTTAAATTACCCACATCAGTTTAAATTGCGCTTCAATTGCTTTGTTGTAAAGGTCATTGGTACTCACAAGAATCTATTTATGGTCCCTTCTTGGAATCCTAAAATTGAAGCCTGGGGGAGTGTGGATGTTGGATGCTAAGCAGAGAAACCTCATTTTAGAAAGCAGTGTGTCAGTAGGAGCTGGACTGTTGTACTTTGTGGCTTTTGCCCATCTCCAGCAGAAATGCCTTGAACTCCTCTTCCTGTCTCTCTTGAAGACAGACACTTCAGTGCTTGGAGAATGAAGGTGCTTGGGAGACAGGCTGATCATAATTGGGAATCTGTTGAGAATTGGTTTATATAGCCTTAGATTTGCACAGATGAGATAACATGCCAAATGATGGTATCAAACCTTACTTTTTTTTTAATAAGGAAAATAAGATCTTAGAAAGGAAATCAGAAAACATTTAGTCTAACATGTAACTGACCAGCTATTCATTTTATAACACCTCTGACAAATATAGCCTCCACTTGAATATCTATGAATTCCTTAGTTTTTACTTGCCGTTCTTACCCCCTCCTTCCATCCTCATTGTACCCAGCTGTCTGAAAATAACAGGCTAAGGGGAAAATGTATCCCTTCTACCTTGTCTTCTTTGCTCCCTAGACTCCAGACCAGACCCACTGAAGGTCCTGGAAAAGATTTTTCTGATCTTTTGTCTTTCTTTTCAGTCTTCCTGCTCAGGTGGTCTGATAGAATTGAAAAATGTATGTATGTATGTATGTATGTATGTGTATGTATTTACAGTTTTTTATTTGCAAAACATATGCATGGGTAATTTTTCAACATTTGACCCTTGCAAAGCTTTCTGTTACAAATTTTTCCCTCCTCTCTCCCATCCCCTCCCCTAGATGGCAGGAAGTCTAATACATGTTAAGAATTAAAAATTTTAAATGCATTATTAGAATGGTCTGATTTTGTCATGTCTACCTATTGTCCATTCTGTACTGAGAATGCTGAAATTTGTTGGGATTTTCAGTTTTATCTAATAGGACAGGTGAGTTTTAATAACTTGAGTTGATCATCTACCCTCATGGTTAATGTATTTTAATAAGTCTTTTTGACTTTACCAAAAATGATACTTTGTTTAAGGAAATGAAATAAGAATACCTGACAGGAAGGCCTTCCCTGTAAATGATATAGATATAAATGAATGGACAGGTCTTTCTGACCCTTTCATCAATAATCTAAGAATTTATTGAATGAAATTATTGGTTTTATAATATTGAAAGGATCTTGGTTTTATAATATTCTGAAATGGAAGTACAAAGGGCAGTAGACTTGGAGAGACAGGCATTTGACACAACTCAAGTTAAGTGCTTAACTTGAGAATTAGGCCAAGTCATTTCACTTTTTAAAATCTTGATTCGACTTCTACAAAATGAAGAGGTTGGACTAATTGTGCTCTGAGATATCTCTAATCTTTAAATATATAAGCTTGTCATTACTTGGCACTCACTGAGGACACACAATAAATGTTAGGGGGGATGGCAGGAGACAACCTCAAAATTAATGAATTGACCATAATGTCCAAGGAGGCAACAATGTCGGTACAGTTTGCTACCACTGAACACACAAAGAAGCCAGGATCATTTCCTTAGTATAATTGGTCTCCTTTCCTCATTGGAGATTATTATTCTCTCAAAGAATATATTAGGTCATAAGAAATAGAGATTCTTAATGATTTTTAATCATCTGATTTCATAGATGATAAAACTGGTCCTAGAGAGGAAAATTGCCATACCTCTGATTATATATACATACATATATAGAGAGAAAATGCTAATTAATGGTATATCCAGAGTCAGAAAGACTGTGATTCTCTGTCCATTTCTCTATACCAATCTCTTTTCCAAAGTCTATTTTAAAATAAAAAGTTATATATACAATTTTATTATGTTCTTTATCTCAAGTTATTACCTATTTGACCTTAACCTTTGAATTTTCTGGTCTCTGATTTCATTGTCCCAAGCTTCACCTGCTCAGTGATTAGGTGTCTCAGTTAAGAATAGAATCGAAATTATTATTGCTAATATTTACTTATTTTGACCAATTTTGAACTAAGAGTTCTCATCCATTGACCCTTTATACCCTCAGATCACTCAGGAGGCTGGCGAGTTTATGATTACTTTTCCCTATGGATACCATGCAGGATTCAATCATGGCTTCAATTGTGCTGAGTCAACCAATTTTGCCACATTGCGGTGGATTGATTATGGCAAGATGGCTACTCAGGTAAGTACCTGCCCTCATGAAAGGACTTTAATCACTTTTTTTTTTTTTTTTTTTTAACTCTAATGTTCAGGCAGATGTGGCTGGAATGAGAACCTGAACTTGGATACAAAAGTTATAGATTTTAACTCTGGCTGGAGCACTTACTATTTTGTGAATCTGGGCAAGTCATTTCTTTCTCTGTGTACCTCAATTTCATCTTTGAAATGGGGATAACAGTTCTTAGAATACTTATGTGCCTGACAGGGCCTTTTTGGTCAAATGATCACATATCTTTTAAAGGGCTTTGTAAAATGTAAAGCCCTTCTTCTTATCCTAGGAGTATTTGCCTGGGATCCTGCCAGCAGCTGAGAAGGGTGTGCATGGAGTTTGTTCTGTTCTAGGAATAGGACGTGGATGGCTTTTCTGAAATCTGCATAGAAATGGTTCTTTATATGGTTTTTCTTAAGGTTTTCAGACATTTTGCTCTGAGTTGTGGAGAGGATGTGCATGAGATTTTTGTTGTTTTGCAGAGACCAAGATAACTGCTTCTTCCTTTTAGTCACTGTTTTCATTAAGTACCCAAAAGAGAAGATTGGCCATATGTTCATTTTCCTCTTCCCCATGACATAAATGATCTCTCTTGTATTCCTGCCCATTACCTAATCTGACCTAATCACCTTTAAAGTATGTTGGGGTTTTCCCTAATCTGACCTAATCACCTTTAAAGTATGTAGGGGTTTTATGGTGGGGATTGTTGTTTTTAAATGTTTGCTATTTTCTCCCAGCTAGGCCACTATGATCAGGGCCTTTTTGTAGCTTGCTTGGGTTGTTCATACAATTTTCTGGTAGGGAATCTATTCAGTGTCAGAAACTCTTCCTGAAACCTGGAGAAGCTTAGGCAGCATTGAGGTGCATTATTGATGTGTCTTAGGGCCTGGGAATTGAAGACATTTGATTTTTGACTCTCCCTTGGGCTTCTGCTTACATCTGATTACATCTGCTTGACAAAGCAGAAGAAGAATTTTTCAGAGCAAGCCCTGTCTCCACTGTATAACTTTGGGGAAATCACTTAAACTCCCTGGACCTTTACTTGGTTTATTGGTAAATTGAGAGGTTGACCTAGGGGACCTGAGGCCACTTGTAGCTCTGAAGCTTTGATTCTGTGATCACTTGATAAGAATCAGGTTTCTTTATGCAAGTCCTTATATTTTCCTTTTCCCCCTTTGCCTTCTTCCTTCTTTTTCTCTTTTCTTTACTCCTTTTCTCTCCTTCCTATAATTTTTGATGTAAATTTCATGCTTCTAATAGGGATTATATGTCTGTTGATTTAACATGAGAAGTGGCAAATTTTAATAGTAATATAAGATTTTAGGACTTCAGAATTGAAAGAAACTGTTATTGTTCAATCATTTTTTCCTCCCATTTAGGATTTTCTTGGCAAAGATAGTGATTTACCATTTACTTCTTCAACTCATTTTACAAATGAAGAAAATGAGACAATCAGGGTCACACAGTTAATAAACTTAAGATTTTAAGACTCCAGAATTGGAAGGAATCTTGGAGATCATTGTGCAGATGGGAAAACTGAGGTCTCAAGATAAACATCATACAACTTTAATAACAACAGAATTTTGAGTAGTTGAGGCTTCTGACTCCAAGTCCAAGGGTCTTCTCTATTATGTTGTCTTTTTTAATCTAAAGTTTTAATACATTTGCATTTTTGTAGTCATATTTTATATGTTGTCTTTCTGTTTTGGTTCTCTTGACATTGTCTTTCCTTCTTAGTATTTTTCACTTATCATTACATATGATACATTATTCTGCTATGACATAGTATTTTGCTATATTGAGGTTTCACACCGTATTCAGCCATGACTCCTAATGTTTAAACAGTTGTAAATCTCCTTTAAATTTTCTTCCTGTTCTTTGTCTAAATCTCTTTTCTTTACCCCTACCATGTTCTGCTTTGTGTCTTATTGCCATGCATGACAGATCTCCTTACCCTTGTGATGTTTTAAACTCTTACAGGTTAGAGTCGTAGCATTATAGAATTTTGACCCAGAAGACACACTCTTTTGTGTCTTCATATAGTACAAAAGGTACAACCTTCTCATTTTACTGGTGAAGAAAAATAGGCTCAAAAGAATTTAAAGTCAGACAGAACTGAGATCTGATTTCCAAATCTAGTGTTCTTTCTACTTTTGTTATTGTAAAGTCATTTCTGTTGGGTCTTCTTGATTCCACTTGAAGTTTTCTTAGCAAAGACAATGGCCATTTCGTTCTCCAATTCATTTTACAGATAATGAAACTAGGCGAACAGGGTGAAGTGACTTGCCCAGGGTCACATGGTAAATGTCTGAGACTAGCTTTGAACTTAAGTTGTCCTGACTCCAGGCCCAGCCCTCCATTTACTGTGCCCCCTGGCAACCCAAGTTCTTTCTGCTGCACCAAGTTTTCATCTTTGTATCCTGAGGGTTTGGCTTGGTGCCTTACCACAAAGAAGTCACATAGTAAAAGTGTGGTGAATTGGGTTATTGAATTGTTATGCTGAGCATATACTGATTTTCCCTTCCTCTATTTTATAGAACATTTGTTGGTAATATTGAAGCTGGCAAGTATCAGCTTTACCATATCTAGGACCTCTTATGGTCCTAGAAATGTTACTCTTGACACTTTGATGACTTTCTTCCTACTGTCATCTGGTTTCCATGCAAATATCACCTTTAAATTTCTACCATTTCTCTTCCTTGTTGCCTGTTTTATATTTTCTGCCAAACAAGGACTTAAAAAATTTGAGGGTATGCCCATTTTTGAGTCAGGTTAGAAATTGTGTAATTATGGGGAGTAGACTTTGACAAACAAAATGATTACCTTCTATGTGAGCAGAATAATGTCCTGGGCACTGGTGGAGGTAGAAAATTTAGGAAGATGGTGTCTGTCCTCATGGAGCTTTATACTCTCCTCTGGCAATATGATTACTGTGAAGATCACTCAGATAGCTAAAATAGCTCATTTAAATAGCACTAAAATGTCTACTATGTACCAGGTATCTATATGCCAGATGCTGGGGTGGGGGACACGACAAAAGCAAGTGACACAGTCCTTTCCCTTGAGGAGCTTATAGTCTAATCGGAGGACACAGCAGACAGACAGACAGACAGACAGACAGACACACACACACACACACACACACACACACACACACACACTAGATGCAAGATCATGTTGAAGCAGAGGTTAGGAAAAAGGTATATTCCAGGACAAAAACATGAGAACAAGAGGTAGAAGGCTGTGTATGAGGAGAGCCAGTGCGGATGGTCCACCATCTGTGTGTAAGATAGGCTGGGACCAGATTCTGGAAGGATTTCATTAGCAAACAGAAGTTTCTTTGGCGGTTCTGTGGAGGATAGATGCAGAAACTTGAGGCAGGGGGTCCAGTTAGGTGGATATTGCAGTAGACCTTGTGAGAAGAGATGAGCTATATGAGTGCAGTGCTATGTGACCATGTGAGTGGAGAGAAGGGGATGCATGTCACAGAAATGACAGGTTTAGGCTTGGAGATGCTAGTGACATTCTAATGTTGCATTTCCCATACTGATACTGAAGTTTTGTGATGTTTTCTTTATCCTGCTCATTGGCTCATTGGCCACTAACGTTAACACCGTGTGATATTAGTAGAGATAGCAGCCAGCAGCATGGTGAGGAGAACTAGAAAGCTCAGAGAAGTTAATACCTCGGGATCACACATATTGGCCCAGACAATTGTTGTTCATCTAATTTGAATCGAGCAATTCCTGGACAAGAGTCTGGCAAGAATAGTTTGTGGTTATAAGATCATTGTTTATTGGGGCAATATTGTATGAGACGTATCTTTAATTCACTGAGCTGCACCACTCTTTGGCTCAAAGAATAATAAATCTCCTTCATCCAGCGAGTAGGTTTTTGTTTTTTTTTAATCAGCTAATAAACTTTCTCATTTTCTCTGAGAGAGAACTTGAGCACCCTGAGAAGAAATGTGATTTACTCATAATCATACAATGAATTTGTAGTAGAGCTGAGACCAGAATCCAGATCAGCTGACCTGTTTAGAATTTTGTCACTCCATGATACCTTTAACTTAAGAATGAGTAATTCTCTGCTGCCTTGGTTAGCATTTATCCAAGAAAATGTTTGGTGGTTAACGAAGGGATCCACTTGGGTTAGTTTAGAGAGAAAATGAGAGCTATGAATTATGAATTCTTATTCTTAGTCTGAAAGGGCAATATAAAATCCTGTAACTATAGAATTGGTGTCTCATAAATTTAGAGAGAGAGGGAGTGTGTGTTTCATTATAGTTATGATAATTCTGGTTATGAAATTTCAAGCTGATTTGACAGACTTCATATTCTCATTTGTATTATGATCATGTCCATTGGGTTTGTCTGGAGCCAGTGGTCAGTCAAGATTGAGTTGTAAAGCCTAGATATTGGGGTTTATCAGAAGAGTGTTGTGAGACCCTTAACTACAGTAGGCACCAGTGGGGAGTACTCAGATATTAAAAGCAATTTTGGATTCAGCCATGTGTTCACAAACAAGTGACATTTGGGAAGTGCAGTTTTAGATTGAGCTTCCACGCTTATATTGTTAAGCGGTGTAGCGTGAAATTACTGAACAAGTGGCACAGAGAGCTATGTACAAGGCTGAAGCTGAATGGGTCAGACATTCAAGGGCTGGCCATGGTTGGTGATGGTTGGGACTACCCTCTTTTTGAAGGATTCTCAAAGCTGGAATTTTCAGTGCCCTAAAAACAAAACTGGGCATTTTTAGAGCCACAACTAGATTTTTCCTGTGTGATGTGATATCTTACTGCATAAAGGTAAAAGGACAGTCTTGCCAGGTTTGGTGTAATGTAGAAGAAAAATACACCTGAAAATTTTGTTTTACATCTCAGTGCTGTTAACTTAAAAACTCATGTGACCTGAATAGCAGTTTCCTCAGCTATAAATATGGGGAAACTTGGACCAAGTTGGCTCTTCCAGTTCTGACTTTTTGTGGTTCCAAAGTCCCTTCAAGGGATGAATTCTACACGTTCCTGAATCATGCTTGACCAAGAGCAAGTTTTTCTTGAAAATATTAAATGTTTTAGCTATTTAGAAATTGTGGGCTTCCCAAGGGCAGTTTATTTTGAAGGAATTTTAATTTTATATCTATATTGGATGCTCCATCAGTTGAACTGGAATTTGACTGGATTTTTTTATATTTCCAGGGGCCTTTACTTGGTCTCTTTTTGTGGTCCCTGTTCTTGAATTTACTGTGGAGTAGCAAAAACTATTTGTTTTGAGCACAAACATGGAATTATTTTTTTTTTAATTTTATTTGCATAACATATGTGTGGGTAATTCTTCAACAATAACCCTTACATAGCTTTCCGTTACAAATTTTTCCCCCCAACTCCCCACCCCTCCCCTAGATGGCAGGATATCCACTACATGTTAATTATGTTAAAATATTGGCAAATCGAATATATGTATACATATTTCCAAACTTATCATTGTTGTGCAAGAAAAATCTTATCTACACAAATGATACATCAGATAAAGGAAACACAATGTAAGCAAACATCAATCAAGGAGTATGAGAATGTTATGTTGTGGTCCACATTTCACATCCCTCTCTCTGGGTGTATATGGCTTTCTTCAGTGAACAATTGGAGGTGGTTTGAAACATTTCATTGTTGAAGAGAGCCATGTCCATCAGAATTGATCGTCATATAGTACTGTTGTTGCCGTGTATAATGATCTCCTGGTTCTGCTCATTTCACTCAGCATCGGTTCATGTAAGTCTCTCCAGGCCTCTCTGAAATCGTCCTGCTGATCATTTCTTACAGAACAATAATATTCCATAACATTCATATACCATAATTTATTCAGCCATTCTCCAATTGAAGGGCATCTATTCAATTTCCAGTTTCTAGCCACTACAAAAAGGGCTGCCACAAACATTCTTGCACATGTGGGGCCTTTTCCTTCCTTTATGATTTCTTTGGGATATAAGCCCAATAGAAACACTGCTGGGTCAAAGGGTATGCACAGTTTGATAACTTTTTGAGCATAGCTCCAAATTGTTCTCCAGAATGGCTGTATCTGTTCACAGCTCCACCAACAATGCATCAGTGTCCCAGCCCTCCCACATCCCCTCCAACATTCATCATTAACTTTTCCTGTCATTTTAGCCAATCTGACAGGTGTGAAGTGGTACCTCAGGGTTGTCTTGATTTGCATTTCTCTGATCAAGAGTGATTTGGAGCACCTTTTCATATGACTATAAATAGTTTTAATTTCATCCTCTGAAAATTGTCTGTTCATATCCTTTGACCATTTATTGATTGGAGAATGGCTTGAATTTTTATAAATATGAGACAGTTCTCTATATATTTTAGAGATGAGACCTTTATCAGAACCCTTAAATGTAAAGATGATTTCCCAATTTATTGCTTCCCTCCTAATCTTGTCTGCATTGATTTTGTTTGTACAAAAACTTTTTAACTTAATATAGTCAAAGTTATCTATCTGGTTTTCAATTAAGAGTTCCAGTTCTTCTTTGGACATAAATTTATTCCATCTCCATAGGTTTGAGAGGTAAACTATATTACATTCCTCTAATTTATTTATAGTATCACTCTTTATATCCAGATCATGAACCCATTTAGATCTTATCTTGGTATGTGGTGTTAGATGTGGGTCAAGCCCTAATTTCTTCCACACTAGTTTCCAGTTTCCCGAGCAGTTTTTGTCAAATAGTGAATACTTATCCCAAAAGCTGGGGTCTTTGGGTTTATTAAAAACCAAATTTCTATAGTTATTGCCTAGTTTGTCTTGTGATTCTATCCTATTCCATTGATCGACTACTCTATTTCTTAGCCAGTACCAAATGGTTTTGATGACCGCTGCTTTATAATATAGTTTTAGATCTGGTACAGCAAGTCCACCATCGTCAGCCTTTTTTTTCATTAATCCCCTTGAAATTCTTGACCTTTTGTTTTTCCAAATGAACTTTGCTACTGTTTTTTCTAGATCTGTAAGATAATTTCTTGGGAGTTTGATTGGTATGGCACTAAATAAGTAAATTAGTTTGGG
>JAJPUD010001061.1:488478-502607 GCA_023553655.1 Myrmecobius fasciatus
AATGTAAGCAAACATCAATCAAGGAGTATGAGAATGTTATGGTCCACATTTCACATCCCTCTCTCTGGGTGTATATGGCTTTCTTCAGTGAACAATTGGAGGTGGTTTGAAACATTTCATTGTTGAAGAGAGCCATGTCCATCAGAATTGATTGTCATATAGTACTGTTGTTGCCGTGTATAATGATCTCCTGGTTCTGCTCATTTCACTCAGCATCAGTTCATGTAAGTCACTCCAGGCCTCTCTGAAATCATCTTGCTGGTCATTTCTTACAGAACAATAATATTCCATAATATTCATATACCATAATTTATTCAGCCATTCTCCAATTGAAGGACATCTATTCAATTTCCAGTTTCTAGCCACCACAAAAAGGGCTGCCACAAACATTCTTGCACATGTGGGGCCTTTTCTTTCCTTTGATTTCTTTGGGATATAAGCCCAATAGAAATGCTGCTGGGTCAAAGGGTATGCACAGTTTGATAACTTTTTGAGCATCAAAGCTAACATTTCTAAGACAATATTAAATAATAATGGTGACAGTGGGCAGCCTTGTTTCACTCCTGATCTTATTGGGAATGATTCTAGTTTGACTCCATTACATATGATGCTTGCTGAAGGTTTTAAGTAGCTACTACTAATCATTTTAAGGAAAAGCCCATTTATTCCTATATTCTCCAGTGTTTTTAATAGGAATGGGTGTTGGGTTTTATCAAAGGCTTTTTCTGCATCTATGGAGATAATCATATGGTTTTTATTAATTTGGTTATTAATATAATTGATTATGCTAATTGTTTTCCTAATATTGAACCAGCCCTGCATTCCTGGTACAAATCCTACTTGGTCATGATGTATTATCCTGGGGATGACTTTCTGTAATCTTGTTGCTAAAATCTTATTTAAAATTTTTGCATCAATATTCATTAGGGAAATGCGTCTATAGTTTTCTTTCTCAGTTTTCTCCCTACCTGGTTTAGCTATCAGCACCATATCTGTGTCATAGAAGGAATTTGGTAGTACACCTTCTTTCCCCATTTTTTCAAATAGTTTATATAGTATTGGGATTAATTGTTCTTTGAATGTTTGGTAAAATTCACATGTAAATCCATCTGGCCCTGGAGATTTTTTCTTAGGGAGTTGATTAATAGCTTGTTCTATTTCTTTTTCCTAAATAGGGCTATTTAAATAATTTATTTCCTCTTCTGTTAATCTGGGCAATCTATATTTTTGTAGATATTCCTCCATTTCATTTACATTATCAAATTTATTGGCATAAAGTTGGGCAAAGAAACTCCTAATTATTACTCTAATTTCCTCTTCATTGGAGGAAAGTTCTCCCTTATCATTTTTGAGACTAATAATTTGATTTTCCTCTTTCCTTTTTCTAATCAAATTAACTAAAGGCTTGTCTATTTTGTTGGTTTTTTCATAAAACCAACTCTTACTTTTATTTATTAATTCAATAGTTTTCTTATTTTCAATTTTATTGATCTCCCCTTTTATTTTCAGAATTTCCAATTTGGTATTTAATTGAGGGTTTTTAATTTGGTCTTTTTCTAGCTTTTTTAATTGTAAGCCCAGTTCATTAATCTTCTCTTTCTCTGTTTTACGCAAGTAGGCATCTAGAGATATAAAATTACCCCTTATAACCGCTTTAGCCATGTCCCACAAATTTTGGTATGTTGTGTCATTGTTGTCATTCTCCTGGATGAAATTTTCGATTGTGTCTATAATTTGCTCTTTCACCCATTCGTTCTTCAGGATTAGAGTATTTAATTTCCAAATAACTTGTGGTCTCTTTTCTCCTGGCCTTATATTACATGTGAGTTTTATTGCATCATGATCTGAGAAGGATGCATTTACTATTTCTGCTTTTCTGCATTTGATTTTGAGGTTTTTATGCCCTAACACATGATCAATTTTTTGTATAAGTTCCATGAACCCCTGAGAAAAAAGTATACTCCCTTCTATCACCATTCAATTTCCTCCAGAGATCTATCATACCTAATTTTTCTAGCCTTTTGTTAACCTCTCTAACTTCTTTCTTATTTATTTTGGAATTTGATTTATCTAATTCTGAGAGAGCAAGGTTGAGATCTCCCACTAGTATAGTATTACTGTCTATTTCTCCTTGCATCTCTCTTAACTTCTCCTCTAGGAATTTGGATGCTATACCACTTGGTGCATATATGTTAAGTATTGATACTGCTTCATTGTCTATGGAACCCTTTAGTAAAATGTAGTTTCCTTCCTTATCTCTTTTAATTAGATCTATTTTTGTTTTTACTTGATCCGAGATAAGGATTGCTACCCCTGCCTTTCTTTGTTCACCTGAAGCATAGAAGATTCTGCTGCAGCCCTTTACCTTCACTCTGTATGTATCTCTATGTTTTAGATGTGTTTCTTGTAAACAACATACTGTAGGATTCTGGCTTTTAATCCAGTCTGCTACCCGCTTCCGTTTTATGGGAGAGTTCATCCCATTCACATTCACAGTTAAAATAACTATATCTGTATTCCCTGCCATCTTATTTACCCAGAGTTATGATTTTCTCTTCCCTTTCCCCTCTCTCCCTTCCCCCCTCCCCAGTACTTTGCTCTTGATGACCACCTCCCACCAATAATCCTCCTCCCTTTAGAGTCCCTCCCTCCCCTTTATACCTTTCCCCTAATCCTTCTATTAGTTTATCCCTTTCCTTTTCTCCCCTCCCTCCTACCTTCCCACAAGGAGGGTCAGGCCTTTCTTTGAAGCCAAATGTGTCTGATAGAGTCTCTTAGAGTCCAATCTAATGAGAGTAAGGTTTACACAATACTCATCGCCCTCCCTTCTTTCCCTCAATTATATTAGATCTTCTGTCTCTATGAGATTTTGCCTTATTTTACCTCCTTTATTTTTACTTTATTTTGCCTCCTTTCCCCCCTCCCCCCTTTTTCTTTTTCAGTATGGTATCCCTTCCACCTCTAATTTCTTTTCCATTATTATCAAAGAAAAATCAAATTATACTGCCATTCTTTAAAGGATACCTATAGTAGAAATATAGTTCTCAAGAGTTTTCCTTTTTACCTTTCTATGCTTCTCTTGAGTTCTCTATTTGGAGGTCAAATTTTTTGTTCAGATCAGGTCTTTTCATTAGAAATAGGTGAAATTCTCCTTTATCATTGAATGACCATCTTCTTCCCTGGAAGATGATGCTCATTCTAGCTGGATAACTTATTCTTGGCTGTAATTCAAGTTCTTTTTCCTTTCGGATTATCTGGTTCCAGGCCCTTCAATCCTTTAAAGTAGAAGCTGACAGATCCTGTGTAATTCTAATTACAGTTCCTCGGTATTTGAACTGTTTTTTTCTAGCTGCTTGCAATATCTTTTCCTTGGTGTGATAGTCCTGAAATTTGGCCACGATATTCCTTGGGGTTTTAATTTTGGGGTCTCTTTCTGGAGGTGATCGGTGAATTCTTTCAATGCCAATTTTGCCTTCTGATTCTAAAACATCAGGGCAATTCTCTTTCATGATTTCCTGGAAGATAGCATCCAGGTTCTTTTTTTCATCGTGGCTTTCAGGGAGTCCGATAATCCTTAAATTGTCTCTCCTGGATCTGTTTTCCAAGTCAGTTGTTTTTCCTAGGAGATATTTCATATTTTCTTCTATTTTTTCATTTTTTTGTTTTTGTTTAACTGATTCTTGAAGTTTTATTGAGTCATTTACTTCTATTTGTGCAATTTTAATTTTTAAAGTATCATTTCCTTCAGTTATCTTTTTTAGCTCCTTTTGTAGCTGGCCAATTGAATTTCTTGATTCAATGCATTCTTTTCCCATTTTGCCAGTTTTATTTTTCAGTGAATTGTTGTCTTTTTCCAATTCACCAATTTTGTTTTTCAATTCACCATTTTTATTTTCCAGTGAATTGGTGATTTTTTCCAATTCACCAATTTTGTTTTTCAGTGAACTGTTTTCTTTTTCCAATTCACCAGTCCTATTTTCCAGTTTTTGATATTTCTGTTGCCCTGATCTCAATTTATTTCCCCATTCTTCTTCTAGCTCTCTTTTGAGATTCTTAATGCAATCATCCAGGTAAGCCTTCTGAAAGGGAGACCAACTTAAGTCTGCCTTTGTGGCTTCATCTGGGATTGTTTTCATAATGTCAGGATCTGGGGACTATTCTATTTTTTCTCCGTAAAAGCTTTCTATGGTGAGAGCTCTCTTCTGCTTCTTGCTCATGATTTAAAGTTGGGATATTGGTCAAAGGCAGAGAAAACTGCAACAATTTGTATTTGCCCTGGGGCAGTTTGCAGAGTTGACTCCCTGTCTGAGGCTGGCTGGGCTAGGTTTCGCACTAGGACCACGTTTTCAGCTGCTCTCGATCCACCCTTTACCAAAGGCAGATCTGCCAAAGCACCTGCCCGCAAGCAGAGCAAAGTGGCCCAGGCGTCTCCCAGGGGCTTCCTGGGTACCTCAAATCCGCCCCTCTATCGCAGCCCTGACTTCCGCCCCGGCTGGAGTCTGATTGTGACCAGCGGCCGATTTCCCCTGAGGCTAACCTTCTCCAGAGTTCTTTCAAGGTAGATTTTTGATAGAAGTTCGTTGTAGTCCAAATGTTTGGCGGAGTCCTCACTCAAAAACCGATTCGAAGGCTCACTTTGTCTGGGTTTGAGGGAAGGTCCCAGGAGTCACAGAGAAAGCTATCTGCAGTTCGCCATCTTGGCTCTGCTCCCCCCATGGCATTATTTTATTAGCTCATCAGTAGAATGGGAAATGACCATTGTAGTAACGGTGGGGATATTCTGTAATAATACTGTTGTGGAGTGTTTTTCCTTTTAGGCACTTTATCACTATTAACCCTCATTATGCATTTGTTTAGCAGACAGGCATTTTACCTTCCTTTTGTTGGGAGACAGAAAAGCTAAGTGATTTCCATCTCTACCATTATTTATTTTACCAGATTTCCTGTCAGCCTAAGAGCATTTCACATTATACAATAGTTTTTATCATTGGAAAGGAGTGTTGCTTTTCTGCCCAGGAGGTAGTGGCTCTGGAACATCTGGTTTTTATTAAGTTCCCCTACTTGTTAGTGGGTTTTTTTTTTTTTTTTTTTTTTTGGCTATTGGACAGTGCTGGTTGCTCTTGTCTTTATTATTTGAGAAGTTGTTATAGGGGGCATAGAAGTAGAGGAAGAAGAATACTTCATCTTCTGATATTTAAAGTTGTCTTGCCACTTCTCTGCTAACATTCAGGCCCCTTTGCTGTTGCTACATATTTAGAACATGAAGATTACTAAATTATACAGTCTTCTGGTTAGAAGAAGGCCTCAGTATCCATCAAGTCCAAACCATACCTGAATAATAATCCTTCTACAGCATGCCTACCGTTTTTGAATGCTCAGCCATCCCTTTAATACATTAACTTAATTTTATACATAATGCATTCCAGAATTCTACCAAGAATTAAAGATTAGCCCTCCAGTCTTGGCAGCTCTCGTTCCATTCTCAAAGGTTCAGCAAGTCATATGTGCCAATCTTTTAAGTACCTAGAGTATACCCTAAAAGTGCCAGCTGCATGTTTTATTATTTTCCCCACTGAGGTGCTAGAGGGATAAGAGGACTCAAGATAGTACTCTGTAGGATACTGATGGTCAGCAAGAATAGCCTTTTTTTTTTTTTTTTGTTCTTTTTTGCTGAGGCAATTGAGGTTAAGTGACTTGCCCAGGGTCACACAGCTAGGAAATGTTAAGTGTTTGAGACCAGATTTGAACTCAGGTCCTCCTGACTTCAGGGCTGGTGCTCTATCTACTGCACCACCTACCTGCCCCAAGAGTAACCTTTTTGACTAAGAAGTAGCAGTCTTATAGGCTGGAATCTCATGTACCAGGAGATAGTGATATCCTGAAGACATAGAAGAGAGTATCAAGTTGAAGATGATGATTGGCAGTATTAATAATTGTTGAGAAATCAAAGATGAGGTTTGAGTAGAGACAAGTAGATTTGGCAAATAAGAGAGCTTTAGTAACTTTAAAGAGGAAATTTTCAATTGAATGATGAAAAAGGAAAAATTTTTTGTTATATACTGGCCATCTAGGTAGTTATATGTTTTGAAGGTTTTAGCTACATACTATAAAAGTTTGCTTATTTATTATTGCCTATTATATAGGTTTTGCTAGATTTTACCTATTGAGTAGGAAAACTTAGGCTAGTTTTTAAAATACTACAAATTGTTAGCTTTATAATGGGATTACTAATTAGAAAGTGTCAAAATGGTCCTACTCTTTTATATGAAGGTGAAATTTATATGGAAGTACCTCTTTCAGATATGAAGCCAAATTAGTTTTATGAGGTTTCACTATCTTAAATTGGTTCCCTTCTAGGTGGGGGCTGGACAAGTTGGTCAGAGTTCATCTGGACTCTATTCTTGAAAATATAATGACACATACAAGTAAACAGCTTTTTATCTCTTTGCAGCTTGAAGGCTTATTTATTTGAAATATCCTTTAAGAAATATTTCAAATATAATTTTTGGTAACATGGTTAGCTTTTTTTTTTTTTTTTTTTTGGTCTCTGTCAAGAAAATTCCCAAGGAACAATCTTTTGCTTCTTTCAGAAGAATTTTGAGAGTATTTTTGCTGAGTAGAGTTGATGTTGGGATGTGGAGGAAGTCTTTGATTATTTCCCTATATGTACTGACAATGTGCTCTTTCCACAGATGGCCTTATCTGTTGGTATTCCCCCCCCCCCCTTATCCATAGTGTCTGCAGCCAGTTCCCAAATATCCATTCAGCATACATCTAGGCAGCTGGGTGGTGATGGTGGAGTGGGATTGAAAAGGACCTTTTCTAATAATGAAACTTGGCTTACATTGAACTTAATTACTGTAAAATGAGAAGCAAATTGGTTTTGCTGTTCTAAGAACTATTTGTTCCTTCTGTTGGGTAATGATTTCACTTGCTCTAGATGATTAGCCAGAGGCCCAAAGGGAAGTGGCAGAAGGTAGGTGGGAGAAAAAGAGAAGCAGGGGAGGATGGAACCTTTTAGAAAAGAAAACTGCTTCTCCAGTTTATTTGGATGCTTAGGCTCCTAGCTTATTTCTTTGTCTTATGTCTTATTTCTTATTTCTTGTCTCACCTTATTCTTTGCCTTATCAGTCCTCAGATTTATGATGTTAGATGTTAAGTATGCTTACTATGGTTTGTTCACAGATTTTCTGTGAAATTTACTATTCCCTCTGCCTTTGTATAGCAACAGCAACAGTGATGGTAATGAACATTCATATGGTACTTTAAGGTTTGCAAAGTTTTGCAAATATCTTATTTAGTCCTCACAGCTTTGGGAGTAATACCTATTATTATCCCCAGTTTGCAGATGTGGAAACTGAGATTGAGGGATGTTAAATAACTTGCTCAGGCTCACACAAGTAAATGTGTGATTCAAGATTTGAACTCAGTTCTGACTTTCAGCATTTTCTCTACTGCACCACCAGCTGCCTGTAAGAGTAAGTGATGAGGGGCAGCTAGGTGGTGCAGTGGATAGAGCACCAGCCTTGAAGTCCGGAGGAGGACCTGAGTTCAAATTTGGTCTCAGACACTTAACACTTCCTGGCTGTGTGACCCTGGGCAAATTACTTAACCCCAATTGCCTCAGCAAAAAAAAAAAAAATAGTAAGTGATGGTTTTCTGTTTAAGGATCATACAGTTTAAGTATTTCAGATCTTTTGAGGAGAGAAGATAGTCTTTTCCTGTTCACTGTCTTTAGTTTGTTTCAGTGTCTGGTGACTTATATCCTGAGGTCTCTGAAGCATGTATTGGAATTTCCTTTCTTTTGCCAGCTGGGATCCAGTTTAGAGAAGTTATTAGAGAATAGGACTAAAGAATGTCATAAAACATAGAATGCTATATTTGAACATTAGATAGAGTATCTGTCCTGAGTCAGGAAGACTTTTCTTTCTGAGTTCAAATTTGACCTCAGATATTTACTAGCTAGCTGTATGAACCTTGGCAAATCATTTAACCAGGCTTAGTTTCTTCATCTATAAAATGAGCTGGAGAAAGAAATGGCAAAACACTCTAGTAGTGCCAGTCTAGAAGAGGAGAATAAACTATGTACATAAATGCATATAATTCAAAATAGAGTATTAAAATATATATAAGGAAAGTATGAACAAAATGCTATGAAAGTTTACAGGAGGGAATGATTGTTTCTGGCTAGGTACAAAAATTCTGGACAGCTGCGTGGAAGACTTGACTTTTTGAGGTAAATTTTTTTTTTTAATTTTATTTTATTTGCATAACATATGTGTGGGTAATTCTTCAACAATGACCCTTGCATAGCTTTCCGTTACAAATTTTTCCCCCCAACTCCCCACCCCTCCCCTAGATGGCAGGATATCCACTACATGTTTATTATGTTAAAATATTGGCAAATCGAATATATGTATACATATTTCCAAACTTATCATTGTTGTGCAAGAAAAATCCTATCTACACAAACGATATATCAGATAAAGGAAACACAATGTAAGCAAACATCAATCAAGGAGTATGAGAATGTTATGTTGTGCTCCACATTTCGCATCCCTCTCTCTGGGTGTATATGGCTTTCTTCAGTGAACAATTGGAGGTGGTTTGAAACATTTCATTGTTGAAGAGAGCCATGTCCATCAGAATTAATCGTCATATAGTACTGTTGTTGCCGTGTATAATGATCTCCTGGTTCTGCTTTGAGGTAAATTTTAAAGGATGGGGAAGTTTCCTTTGTTTTGGATAGAGGACATTCTGTGTGTAGAAAATAGCAGTAGCAAAGCTACAAAGGCAAAAAAACAAACAAACAAACAAAAAACTAAATAATTCCCCAAAACAACAACTTAGCAAATATTTGAGGAATACTTGGCTCAGTTTGATTGGAATTCAAAGCACTTTTAAGAAGAATAATATAAGATGCTTTGGGGAAGACAGTTTGGGACCAGATATATAGAGCCTTAAATTCTAGATCATTTCCACAGATGTGTGGCCACAGATAATGAAATTTCATTACAATATCACAGAATCATGGTATTGGAGAGGCCCCTGGATTCAACTGTACCTTAATAGGAATTCATTCTACAATATCCCCAACAAATCATGCAGCCTCCTTTGAATACTTCTGTTGAAGGGAAATTGAGGCCAATCTTTTTTCATGGTTCTAATTGCAGCTCATTTTTCCTTTTATCCCAATGAAATCTTAATACTAAGAAATTTTGACCTATTTCTCCTAGTTCTGTCTTCTGAAGTTAAACAGACCAAGTCTTATTTCGCTTTCTCATGATAACCTTTCAGACACTTAGAAGACTAGTCACATATCCCATTCTAAATCTTCTTTTGTTCAGGCTAAACAGAGGTTTCTTCAATTGACCCATAGATAATGTGATTTCCACTCTTTTCACAGTCTTAGTTGTCTTCATTTGGAAGGTCCAAAATATGGTTTTCAGACCTGGAAGAGTATCCCATTGTCTATCAAAGGTACAGTGGAGTCACTTTATTAATAAGGCCCAATTTTTTTTTTTATTAAACCTTTTTATTTGCAAACAATATGCATAAGTAATTTTTCCACATTGACCCTTGCAAAGCTTTCTGTTACAAATTTTTCCCTCCTATCCCCCCAGATGGCAGGAAGTCTAATCATGTTAATTATGTAAAAATATTTGACAGATAGAATATGTGTATATATATTTATAGAGTTATCTTGCTGTACAGGGAAAAGAAAAAAATAAAAATAAAAAACCTGAGAAGGAAAATATAATGTAAGCAAACATTGATAGAGAGTGTGAAAATGCTATGTTGTGGTCCAAACTCAGATCCCACAGGCCTCTCCCTGGGTGCATATGACTCTCTTCATCACTGAACAACTGGAATTGGTTTGAAGAGAACCATATTCATCAGAATTGAGCATCATATAGTCTTGTTGCCATGTATAATGTTCTCCTTGTTCTGCTGATTTCACTCAGCATCAGTTCATGCAAGTCTCTCTGAAATCATCCTGCTGGTTGTTTCTTACAGAACAATAATATCCCATAACATTCATATAACATAACTTATTCAGCCATTCTTCAATTGATGGGCATCTATTCAGTTTCCAATTTCTAGCCAATACAAAAAGGGCTGCCACAAACATTCTTGCACATGTGGGTCCCTTTCCCTCTTTTAAGATCTTTTTGGGAGGCCCAAGATTTAGCAACCTTTTTAATTGCTATGTCACACTCTCTGCCTCAAGATGCTCTATATTCCAGCTGAATTTACTGTTTCACGAAACATTCTACCTTTGGATTGAATTTTTAATAGTTGGTGTTAAAATTGTTACATTGTATTTATATTTCTAGTTACTTCATTGTCCTTCAGGAGTAAAGGGGAATAGTTTAAATGTTTAGAGAACAGCGGATTCAGTATGTTTCTTATTTTAAAAGAAATCCTTACCCTTTGTGGATCCCTTGATACATCACTGCTGGTGACTGGTAACTAGTTCTGTCTCTGGAGAAAATCTTCAGAAACTATTTCAGATATTATTTAAAGGCATCCTTAGTCTTTCACAATAAATGTACTAAAGGGGAAACAAATCTCAGGTCTTAATCATCCAGCCTGGGTGTCTTTCCCTTTCTGTTCATCTAGTATGGGTGGCTTTTCCTATCTGCTTTTCTGTATACTGTCAGTAAGGATGAACTTGGATGGACCCATACATACGACTGGATTGAGCATATGGTAGATGATTTTTCTATTATTTTCGTGACAGTACATTTTGAAATTGGGATGTTTTTAATGATTCCTTCAAAGTACTGAACTACAGAGAAGTCTTTTCTCCTTTTCTCTTTTGGGAATCTTATCTGCTTCTGTTAGATGTACCATTTAATGAATATGATTTCCTCTCTCTCCTTATCTCTACTAACTTTTTTAAGAACTTAGAAATAAAATAATTGTCATCTTTCCCATCACCTAATTGGATTGCAAGATGTCTTCATAATATTTAGAGGGAAAAAAAACCAGGTGCTTCTTCTGTCTACTGCTCCCAAATTACCAACAGTATTGGGAAGAAAAAATTTTGGAGGAGGGAATCGTGGGAAAGTAATAGTTTTCCTCCCATTTTGATCCTGTACTTCCTAAATATCTGTCTGTTTTGAAATGGCCATTTCTTTAATCTTCTGGTCAACACCAACACTCTACCATGCCTAACACTCTGTGGAGGTTCTTTGGGCCCCATTTTGTCTAGTTATTCATCTCTATTTAGATGTATAGATGGCTTTGTTGCTTGTTTTCTTCCACTTGGGTTCCTTGGTGACAGTTGCCAATCTTCTCAGAACATGCTTTGTTGAATGATTCCTGGAAACAATGTTTTATCACAGCAACAAGGAATGCAGATTTTTCCTGTGATTGCAGACTTGTCAGATTTTCTTGATATCCTTTTTCTCACTTCCAAACACTAAGAGCACATTCATGTTTTCCCTATGGAGTAGGATGTCTGCTATATACTAAATAAAGTAATCAGCAACTTCCTTCCGGGGGTGGAGCCATGGTGGCGGAGATCAGACAGGATTCTCTGTAACCTCCTCTAACCTCCCCTCAAACCAACAAAATATGAAGCCTCTAGACTGATTCTGAAGCAAAAAAATCCACAATATCTGGAGAACAACACGATTCTAGAAGAAGATACTCTGGAAAAGCCTCAAAACAGGTCTGTTTTAATGGGGCGGGGGGTGGCCTACTGAACCCAGACTGCAGCACAGGGAGACAGGGGCAGGGAGCTGGAGCAGGGAGCTGGAACAGGAGTCAGAACAGGAGTGGGAGCGTTGTGCTTTTCACACACCTGGGAGTCTTCTGCGAGCCTCTTGGAACAATTTGTCCTGATTGTGGACAGGTGGTTTGGAGGGTCTGCCTTTTGAGGGGGATAGATTGTGAACCACTGAACCCCTGATGAGCATCGTAACTAGCTGCCATTACACAGCACCTTAATGCAATCAATCAAACAACAGGTCTGATAAGCACCAGAAATAATTCAATCAGCGGAGCTGCCCAGCCCTGACATAATTCAAACAGCAGAACTGCCCAGTTCCTGAAATAACTCAATCAGCAGAACTGCCCCAGGGCAAATTAAAGCAGCTGTCCCACCTTTGCCCTAAACAGACCTCACACCTTTAAAAAAAAAATGAATAAAAAACCAAAAAGAGCTCTCACCATAGACAACTTTTATGGAGAGAGGGAAGAACAGACCTCAAATCCTGAGGCCCCTAAAGGTAAAGCAACTCCAGAAAAAGCCCCAAAGAGAGACATAAATTGGTCTCCATGTCACAAGGCTTTCTTTGAAGATTGCATAAAACATCTTAAAAGAGAGTTAGAAGAAACATGGGGAAACGAAATGAGATCACTGCAAAATAAAATAGAAAAAATGGAAAAAGAATGCAGTGAACAAAAAAATGTAATTGGTCAATTGCAAAAGGAACTAAAAACAGTAACTGAAGAAAATAAGACATTAAAAATTAGAATCGAACAATTGGAAATTAATGACTCATCAAGACTTCAAGAATCAGTTGAACAAAAACAAAAAAATGAAAAGATAGAGAAAAACATGAAATATCTCCTAGGAAAAACAACTGACCTGGAAAATAGATCTAGGAGAGACAATCTAAGGATTATAGGGCTTCCTGAAAGCCATGATTAAAAAAAGAACCTGGACACTATCTTCCAGGAAATCATAAAAGAAAACTGCCCTGATATTTTACACCCAGAAGGCAAAATACTCCTTGAAACAATCCACCGATCACCTCCTGAAAGAAACCCAAAAATTAAGTCCCCCAGAAATATCGTGGCTAAATTCCAGAACTATCATACCAAGGAAAAGATATTGCAAGAAGCCAGAAAGAAACAATTTAAATATCGGGGAGCTACAATTAGGATCACACAGGACCTAGCAGCTTCTACTTTGAAGGATCGAAGGGCCTGGAATCAGATATTCCGAAGGGCAAAGGAACTTGGATTACAGCCAAGAATTAAGTTACCCAGCTAGAATGAGCATTATCTTCCAGGGAAGAAGATGGTCTTTCAATGATATAGGAGAATTTCACCTATTTCTACTAAAAAGACCAGAACTGAACAAAAAATTTGATCTACAAACACAGAACACAAGAGAAACATAAAAAGGTAACAAGAAAAAATAACTCTTGAGAACTATATTTATGTTATAGATACCTATAGAATGAGGGTTGATTTTATGAATTGATTATTACATTATGATTATGATATGATTACTATGATTTTATGATTATTATCATATGATTACTGTGATTTTGTGATTATTATCATATGATTACTGTGATTTTGTGATTATTATTATATGTTTATTGTGATTTTATGAATCTTATGATATGATAAACTGAAAAAGAAATTAGAGGTAGAAAAGGGATAACACTGGAAGAAGAGGAAAAGGAGGTAAAATAAGGGAAATTACATCACATGTAGAGGCAAAGAAAACCTATAATGATTGAGGGGAGAAAAGGGAGGGGAATGAGAATTGGGTTAATCTCCATCTCATCAGATTTGGCTCAGAGGGAATAATAGACGTACTTATAAGGAAACTGGAGGGAAAGGGGGGAAAAAGGCGGTGGGTGGGGCTCTAAAGGGGAAGGATTGTTTGAGGGAAGTGGTTTTCAAAAGCAAAATAGTAGGGAGGAGGGAAAGGGGATAAGAAAGAGAAAAGCATAAGCTAGGGTAAATAAGATGACAGGAAATACAGAATTAGTTATTTTAACTGTGAATGTGAATGGAATGAACTCTCCCTTAAAGCAGAAGCAGATAGCAGAGTGGATTAAAAACCAGAATCCAACAATATGTTGTATACAAGAAACACATCTAAAACATAGAGATACATACAGGGTGAAGGTAAAAGGCTGGAGCAGAATCTATTATGCTTCAGGTGAACAAAAAAAAGCAGGGGTAGCAATCCTGATCTCAGACCAAGTAAAAGCAAAGATAGACTTAATTAAAAGAGACAAAGAAGGAAATTATATCTTCCTAAAGGGTACCATAGATGATGAAGCAATATCAATACTAAACATATATGCACCAAGTGGTATAGCATGGAAATTCCTAGAGGAAAAGTTCAGACAGATGCAAGAAGAAATAGACAG
>JAJPUD010001062.1:0-16022 GCA_023553655.1 Myrmecobius fasciatus
TATTTTATTTTAAGAATTAAAAACATCATTCTGAAAAGTTACATAGTGTTCACCAGACTGCCAAAAAAGGTCTATTACAGATATAAAGAATCCCTGATTTATAGGATTTAGACAAAAGATCGACCTAAATATTTCAACATTTAAAAGGCTCTGAACTGGGCTTTGGCTATTTAGGATGCAGCTGCTTAATTCCTTCTCAAATTTTTGAGGCAATTGTGAAAAAAAATATTTAAAAAGAAAATTTCATGTTCTAAAGAAAAATATAAAAAACCCAGACCCTGAATTTGTTGCCCAGAATAGAACTTATTATTTCAAAGGAAGCTGAGAACAAAATGTGAAACAATGGTTCTGTTTAACTTTGAATTGGCTGCTATTCTACACTCATAATTACTCTATGTAAGAACTTTCCTTGTATATTCTGTCTAAATACAGCATACTGTGATCAACTGCACCAGCTATGAATGAATACTTATGGTCCATCAGTTAAAGAATAAGCATTTCAAAATATTTCTAAATACATAATTTTCTAGCTGGTAAATAATCCATGTTTTTGTATGTCCCTAAAATGATTTACATAATCCATATTTTAAAAATACTGTAAATATGCATTTACATGATAAACTGTGATTAGATTATAATGTCAACTCATATATTTCTGTGAAGTATGTTTTCTTCTTTTCAAGAGAAAAAAGCCTAACAAGTGAAACAAAGGAAATTTACATATTTTATTTCCTATTTATACATTTTAACTTAATCAACATATTTATTCTGAAGTATAACTAGCTGATGACACCATCAAGAGAGCAATCATTTTTATGAACAAAAAAAATTTAATTTCACTCTTTTGAGATCCTCAATTGGAAGCCAGTTTAATAACATTAAGGTTATTGTGCAATCCAATAAATTACTTTGAGCCTTAATTTGAATGAGGGTCAAATCAGAAGGTTGCTTTTCACAGAATAACAGTACTAGTTTCAATCAGTAATACTTGTACATACTTATTCCTTTACCACAACTTTTTTTGAATTGTAGTGAATAACACCTGCTTTGCAGGATTGTTATGAGAATCAGATGAAATGTGTACAGTGCTTTGCAAACTTTATAGCACTATGTAAGTGGTTGATGCTTATTAGAGGATCATGAACAACATAATACTGTTGCCTCTTTTACATACATATTCATGTCTTCTCTACAAAATCATAAAAACATAGCTAACATTAGTATAGTGCTTACTATGTGCTAGATACTATGCTAACTGCTTTATAATTATTATCTCAATTGATATTCAAATGACCCTGGGATGTAGGTGCTATATTAGCACCCTCATTTCATACATGAGGAAACTGTGATAAGCAGAATTTGAGTGATTTGACCAGACTAACACAATTAATAAGTATCTGAGGCTGAATTTGAATTCAGGTCTTCCCTGATCCCCAGACTCCTATGAAAAATGCCATCTAGCTCCTCCTGAAAATTAACTAACATCATAAACTCGGTCTCTTAAAACATTCTATTTAATACTTTTGTTTTGGAGAACTACTATGTTTGAATGACTTGTCCAAGGTCACACAGTTAATGAATGTCAAGTATCAGGCTGAATAACTCAGGTCCTCTTGATTTCAGGGCCACTGCTCTATCCATCACACCACTTATTTATTCCTAAAAACTTCGCTTTTTTTAAAAAAATTAATGAAGCAGCAAATATTTATCATATTATTATTAATGGTAATAAAAATGTCTAATATTCACATACTACTTTAAGGTTTACAAAACACTTTTCAAATGTCTCATTTTATTCTCATAACAACCCTGGGACTTAGGTACTAAAATCCTCATTTTATACAGTAAGAAAATATACATTAAGTGACCTACCCAGGATCATATAGCCAGTAAAAATATGGTAAAAAGAATGGTGAGTTAAACAGATCAGAAGATCAGAGGTTTTTGAATCCCAATTATTTCTCATCAGATTGAGAATTTTGCATTGAGATTACTAAATTAAAGACAAAGTCATTTATTATGCAAATGAAAGCATTTCAAGAGCTAGAAACTTTTGGAAAAGAACTATGGCATTTATTTTCTGAATTTAAAAAATGATCCCCAAACTGTGTCTCTAAAAATGGACAGATTGTTTCTTTAAAAATGTTTGGTCTCTCAACTAGAATAAGTAAGTTGGATTTCATTCCAACCATTTCAAGCCAATAAACTCAATATCCCATTGTGTCCTCATAACTAATAAATTTGGGCTCTGTCAGGTAAAGAAATGAAAGGATGATGCTGTGAAAAATTTTAAATGACAACTAGGAGATTTTAAATGGATAGTAGGGAACCAGTACAATTTATTGAGGAGGAGTAGGCTTTCATTGGAATCCTTCTCCAATAGACTAGGCCTAAGTCACAGACAATTTAGACATAGGAATACACACACACAAAAAAAGAATATGTCTGATTCCTGGAGACTATCTTCATGGTACACATAAGAGTCCTAGTACAGGCATGTTAATGTAGGAAAGACCTGGTATACTGAAGAAACTGGCTGGTTTAGATTTATAAATCAAGATCAAATTAATGAAAGAAATTCAGATCTAATAATTCTCAGTCAGTGCTTGAAAGGAGATAGAATGAAGTGAGGTGGCAAAATATCACATAAGCTTTTTCAGATAATTCAAAACCATCCTGCTGTGCTTGGAGATAAACCATAACCACTTCCTTTCATTCTCTGATTTCAAGCACTGGCAATAAGTACAAGTGCTTCATGTCATCTCGGCTACCAAGAAAACAACTTTGAAAAACACTTTTGTATTAACAGAGAGTTACTGCTCTTAGATTTTATTTGCTGTAGGGGCCACTTTTGTCTGCCTAACAACCAATAAATTTAAGAGGAAGGGGAGAAAAACAGAAAGCAGTTATGGGATAGAGGGCTCTTCAAGCTTGTGTTCACTGAATTGTAGAGCTTGAAGATACCTCAGAGATTAGGAAATGATAATTATTATAGCATTTATATAGTATTTTATCATTTGCAAAGAACTTCTAATATATTATCTCATTGATTCTCATAGCTCTTAAGAGGTAAAGGGCAGTGTTATACTCATTTTATAGCTGAAGAAATAGAGAAAAATCTAAGTTACTGAAATTAGATTATGCTTTGTAGCTCTGATTCAGTGCTCTGGCCACTGTGCTCCTCCATTTCTCCCTATAATTTGGTAAATAAAGATATTTGGTAAATAAGGCCTATTCTATTCAGCATTTCTCTCATTTATGAAGGCTAGAAGTCCAGTCACATTTACACATGGCATAGAATTGCATTGTCTACATGAAGCATTTCTTAATCTGATATTCCTGTTATCTTATTAGTTAGTGCCTGTCCTCCCAAAACTTATCCTGCCTTTCTTTTGTATGAATTTTCCAAGGAAGCCTGATTAATCTTGATTTATGAATGTGAGATATTTTGTTGTAAAAAGATCACATAATGGAACATACGTTCTCTTAAATCAAATTTTTTTTTTATAATCCCTAAACAATAAGGCAAATGGGCTCATATATTTTCTAGATATTTCAGTGAATTGTGAAATGGTAAAAATGTGATCTACTGTTGAATATAACTTATGAAAGCCTGCTGGTTCCCTATATTAAAGATGTCTTCAATTAATATATAGATGCTTCTCAGAAAGATTTTGCATAGTTGAGTGAATAAGTAGCTTGTCTGGAAGTTTTTGATATCCCCTCAGTCATCTCTGTTGCTATTGTCATTATAAAGTTGAAAATGCTTTTCATACCTTTGATATCTTGCCTTCCCTCTAATACTTTGAATATCGGTCAATCCCATGTTCTCAAAATCATAACTATACCTCTCCCAATATGGATTTACTTTCTCTTTCTCTTCTATGTCTCCTCACCTTCCCCTCCCTTTTTTCTTCTTTCTCACTCCTGTCTCTTCCTTCTCCCTTTCTCCCTTTCTCTTACCCTTTCTACCTCTGCCTTTCTGTTGGTTTATCTCTCTTCCTCTCTCTTTCTATGTATGTATTTGTACGTATGCTTCCATATAAATATATATGGCTAAATGCATTTAAGAGCTTTTAAAAATGTGTGTATATGTGCATCTATACATATAGATACACATATACACAAACACATATATATGTATATGTATATATATAAGCTCCAAAGTCTTAAATGTTTGTGTAGTTCTAAGCTTTAAGCTGTAAAATCTTAAAACACATATGTGTATATGTATGTCTATCCATATGTGCATGTAATATCTAAATTCTAGAAATTCAATTCAAAATAACAAATGTTTCAATCTTAAAAAAAAAAAGATATGAACATTTCCTGGATGCTATCATTCGCTATAGGAGCATCCTGAATTACTACTATTCAACCCTTTGTAGAGACATAATTTCTTCTCACTGTCTTTGAAAAAAAAATGACTTCTTGAAACATTTTCAAATAGCTGAGATCTACTTGCTTACAAAATAGTTTAGTATAGAAGTAGAAATCTGTTCCCTCTCTGCAGCAAACTACTAGAATATCAGGATTTATGCCTCTGAACCTCAATTTTTAAATTTATAAAATGGAAAAAATCATTAAACTCCCTGCTTCCAGATTATTGTGATTGATCAAATGAAATAATATGCCTTAAACATAGTAAATAATTTGCTGAATTGAATATAAAATGTTTTATAAAACAAATTCTTTAGAAATATAAGGTATTGTTCTCTAAAAGTCAAATATTTGAAAAATAGTGTTATTCTCAAATATAATTCTCAAGGTCAAAATTCCCCAGTGAATCTTTATGCTTATGCTTTACAAATGAATAAAAATCATTAATCTTTTATATAATTTCTTTTTTTGCTATATTCCTTCTAAAATTTTTTTGAAAGGACACATGATTTGGCAAACTGAGTTGGGAAGACTGAGTAGGGATACACAAAAGATTGTGTATCCCAGTGAAGCAGTATTGAAAACAAAAAGAAATAAAACTCAATCCACTGAAACTTATAAAAGTTATATTTAAAAATTTTCCATTTCTTTACATTCACTTCCCCAGTTCTATATTTATTATTGATATAATTTTAAAAGATCTTGCATGCATTTAATCCACCATTTATTTAACTCACTTAATCTTACGGCTGACACAATGTAAAGAATACTGTATTTCATACAGCCTCAGTTTGAATCAAGCTCTGGTATTACCTATGTGATGTGGGGAAATCATTTAATCTCTTAAAGCCTCAGTTTCTTTATCTGTGAAATATGGACACAGGATTAATTTATCTCTAAGTTCCATTCTACTTCTGAGATTATTATCATTCAACTATTTTGGGGGGTATGTCTATTTCTCTGTATGTGTGTCTGAGTCTCTGCTGCTCTTTCTTTCTCTCTGTAGATCTCTCTGTCTCTGTCTCCCTCTCTCTATTTCTTTCACTTTCTGTCTCTTACTCTCTGACTATCCATATCTCTCTTACCCCATTTCTGTACTTCCCCTTTTTCACCTCTTTCTTTTTCTTCTTTCTATTTCTCTTTCTCCTCCTTTTTCTCTTTTTCTTCCTCCTATGTCTATTCCTCTTGGGAGGAGGGGAGTTAGTCTCCCCAATTAGAAATGTTAAAAAAGAGAGTGTGCTGATGTATTTTGATGCCCCCAGAAGAAAACTAAAGACAAATATGGACAAATGCATAAATAGATGGGTATAGAAAAATAACCATATCAAGCAAAGAGGAAATAGCTTGAGAAAGAGTTACCACTTGTACCAGATGAGAATTCTAGAAAGGACTTACAGCAAACACAATCTAGGAATCTCCTG
Organism: Myrmecobius fasciatus; assembly: GCA_023553655.1. Classification (NCBI taxonomy): domain Eukaryota; kingdom Metazoa; phylum Chordata; class Mammalia; order Dasyuromorphia; family Myrmecobiidae; genus Myrmecobius; species Myrmecobius fasciatus. Next base: position 5,802 of record JAJPUD010001062.1, read on the forward strand.
CTTTGTCAAAAGTGTTTCCTTAACAGTTGAGTTTCTATTATTATGCACTAAGTTTAAGCATAGTCTTCCTGTAGAATCTCTATGTGTCTTGGGGAAAGTTGGTGTTATTCCTTTGGGAAGATGTTTTGGATCATCTTTTCTTCCTATGCTGTCTTAGTAAGTTACTCTTTTTAGAACCTAAAGGAAGCCTGTCTGACTGACATTAATAACAAACACAAGAATCAAGAATTCTGAAAGACAATATTAAAAACAAGAACCTCATTATTCACCTCTGAAATTCTGAGACTCATAGTAGTCAGCTGGACAGGGGATTCAGCTAGCAATTCTGGTGGAAGTTAAGGTAGTAACTCAGTGAGGCTTATTAATACCCATCTCAACCAAGCAGTGAACCAGTGTGATAGTAGAAGAGCTCTAATTCAGAGGTTTCTAGTCAAATCATTACCTGTCTTGGGTTGGAAGGAATTTTTTTTCTTCTTCCTTCCTCCTTTCTTTCTCTCTTCCATCTTCCCTGCTTTCCTTACTCCCTCCCTGTCACCACACAAGTTAACAATCAATTGACCATGTTATTTGACATCCTAAACTAAAATCAGACAACACATTCAGAAGATGTAGTTGAAAACAAACACAGAAACATGGACATGGATGAGTACAGAAAGATAACTGGAGAGAGGAAACAGTTCCCAGGAGTGTAACCTTGAACCAGAAAAGAATACCTGTTATGGACCCATATAAAGAATTCCAGTAACCAGGAGTATGAGATTATCTTTTGGCCACATGTACTCTCCACATGTATAACCTAAGCTCCCATGGACTTGTACAGATTTGTTGAACACTATGCCTCAGACTTTGGGGGAGATGTTTTATACTAAATCTTCTTACAATATTACTTCAGCAAATATCTTTAATATAAATGTGCATAGAGTTAAGAAACTTTAAGATGAGTTAGTAATCAAACTCAGTGCCTACAGAATGTTAATATTTCCCAGACAGTGTACATATCCTCCTCTATTTTTCATCTTTTTCTTTTGTCCAGACTTCAATCAATTAAAAAGCTGATTCTTAACCAAATAAAAATATGAAAATTGAAAAACTCATGCTGATATTGCTAACTCTATAATATTAGCCTTATCTTGATTCTAGGGGTTACATTTATTTATTTTTAAATGTTCTCCTTAGATTTTGCTAGAAGTCAGTCATATAAGAAGGAAGTTCCTCTGAGCTCAGTACTATAGGAAAGAAAAAAAAAAAACCCTATAACTTCACTCCAGGCTATTTTATAACTCCAGTGGAATCCTTTATCAGAAAAAAAACCTCAAATTATATGTCTCAGTATGTTAATACTTTTTCTACTGATACCTTTAAAAGGGAAGGATAACTATAGTATTTTTTCTGAATAAAAATCCTAGGAAAAGATGAAATCTTTCAAATAATAGATTGTGGTCTCCCTAAACCTATTCAATTCTTAGTCAATATTAGTGACAGCTCTCTGTTCTATAGAAAAAGAACATTACAGTAAATGTATTTTTGAGGCCTCTGAATAATTTTTGTCAGTGTAAGGGATTTCATACTTGGTGACTATTGAAAACTTCTACAAAGAAAACTTGAGAGGTATCTTAAAAACTTTTTTGAATCATACATGCAAACTTAGGATACTCATGTGAAACCTTTGTGACTGCCTCTACTTGTGTCAAATTCCCATATCACAATTGACCAACACCTCTAGCCAACATTATACACAGCCAAACTAATTCATTATGGAAGCACTTAAAAACAGTATCTATTGTTGAAGTATCAATCTATCAAATTTCCAAGTTACTCATCATCAGAACCAAATGTTGTTGTTGTTGTTGTTGTTGTTGTTTTGGCTAAACAATACTCAGAAAAAAATCAGTGACTATAGATATTTCTAAATTTCAGTGCTCCCTTAGGATTCTTTTCAATCAAACTGACATATGAAGGCTTAGTTGAATAACTGGCTTTACAGAAGTAAACAATCTGAAAGAGTATCAGAAGATGAATATGTAGAGTCTAGAATTTATGTTCACTAACAGTATATTCAAGTGGTGGTTGTCTCCATTCTAAATAGTCATAAAATGCACATTTTATTATTTTTAACATTTTTCATTTAGCCATTTTGATCACAATATTTATTTAGTTTTGTGGGTAATTTTTAACATTAAGATTTCTTTTTCTTTATTTTAAATGTATTTTCTTGCAGAGCAAATAGACACAGCCCATTAACCAGACAGTTCAAGTTCAAGCCATAAAGTGCAGCATTGAAGCACTCTCACTACAAAGTGGCAGTTGGTTTAATTTGCCTCTGATGTGCTTACACAACTGTGTGTTTGGCTATGCTCTTAGACTGAACTCCTCATGAAATTGCCAAAAAACAATTAGTCAAGAATTGAGAGTAATTGTAACCAGTGGGGTTTGAAGGGGAAGGAAAAAAAAACACAAAAACAAAGCTATGGCAGTTCACCCAGAATAGGAAGAAAAAGTAACTGACTAATATTGATGCACTGATCCCTTATCTCAAAAAGAAAAAAAAGTACTAACTAGAGTCTGATAGCTGTCACTTACTTAAAGAAAGGAACTGACACATCTTCATGTTATCTGTAGTTTCAAAGAGTTTGTAGATTGGAAGAATTAACTGCTAGACTATCCATTTCACCATTTTACTAATGCACCACCAGAGAAGACAAGTTCATCAGAACTTTTCAACCATTAAATTAACAAACAACTCTTGGCTAAAGATTGTTATTGAGCCTTATCAAAAGAAATCTTCAGCAAAGGGATAATTTAATGATTTTGTCCTTTGAAATCTCCTGGGCCTTTGTGGCCATTTGATAATTCACAGGAGGTCTAATAAAAAAATTATTGGGTCTTTTTCAGGTCACACTTCTAAATAAGAATATTTATATCATAAAAATAGTTTGTTATTAATATTATGATATATTATAAAAAATCCAACTGAAAAACTGAACCTTCCCTATGTATGTAATCTTTTTTATTCTTCCCTCTTCAATGAATTCAAATGTACCAGAGGCCACAGTCACAAGTCTCTTCATGGAAAAAATATTTTAAAGATTGTTTTTTAATTTATAGATGAAGTTCAACCAGTTGGTTCCATCCACTCTGGGGTGTTAGATTGAGAACCAGAAGAGATCTTAGAGACTACATTGCCCTACAGTCTCTGTTTTACATATGAGGCTCAGAAAAACTAAGTGATCTCTCCAAGGTAACTCCTGTAGTAAGTGACACAGCTGAGATTGGAACTATATTCAGTGACAGCAAGTTAAAGATTCTTTAAATGCATCACATAGTCACTTGTAAGTACATAGATATGAAAGGTATTCTTGGCACATGATTTAGCTTATTAGAATGTAAAATATTAAACTTAATATGATTTAACATAACTATAGAATAGTAAAAATGGTATAGAATACAATGAAATCAATTTATTAAATTATATTTTCAAGGGATATGTGGTATTTGTTTCAATTTTTCATTTTCCTATCCAGTACAGTTATTAGAACACAATCAGCTTATTCCTATTTTCTAAACTGGGGCTAAACTGAACTAAAACACTCTGAAATAATGCTGAGTACATGTTAAGTGCCTAATAATAAAATTAATTAATGGTTTATTTTCTATCAAAACTATATTTGGTATGTCACTTTATATACACATGAATACAAAATTGTTTCTTAAATTGACAGACCTAAAGGGAATGAAGGATGCAGTGATGATGAGGGTTGAAGAGCCATTTTGCTCTCAACAGACACAGAATATTTTGAAAAATAATTTTAGATTGTTTCCAAGATCTTAAAGTGGAATGACAAAATTTATGAATGAGGACTTTAGAATTTCTGAAGATATTTAATTCCTGTAGCAAGAAAATATATAAACTGTTGCAATGTGATCTATATTGCTTGTAATTTCAACTTGGCTACATGACAAGTTGGGTAGACAATATGCTCCTGCTTTGCACAAATGACTGTATTATGTCTCATTAAGGACTATAAATACCCATCAGTCTAATCACAAAAGTGCTGTTTCAGTGTTCATATGGCTATTTAATCTGGGCTATGATGACAAAGATGAATAATTTTATTATGTTAACTGTTGCCTTCACTACTCTAGAAAAGATAAATGGCCTGTAGTCTCCCTTCTGTTGCCATAATTGAGGCATATCAAAGGGTTTTCTTGTGTACTGTCTGAAAATTTCCTAAGATAACTTATGCTAAACAATAATAGCTTTCCTTTTCTCATGCCATCCCTGTCACTCATATCTAGAATTCCAGGTTACCAGCCCCTCTACCCCATAGCCTTCACTAATTTATTCCAATCCAATTCAAGTCTACCTCTTTTGTTAGATAGCAAAGAAAAACAACATTAAAAATTAATGTTTATAAGTTGTCTATGAATAACATAACTAAGTGACTTTGGTCTCCTTTTCCCCTTACTTAATCAGCCACATTGCAAAAGAGAGATAAAATTACAAAAAGAATAATTTCTTATTTTTCCCATGATTATACTATGGATATACTATACTCTACCCCACCTTATCCTATTTCCTCCATCCTTATTTTTATATAGATTTTAGAGTGTGTTGTACAATTTATAGCACATATATACATATGTATATGAATATGCATATATGCAGCATATATACACATACACACATATATTTCCCTATTTTACCATTACCATAATGTCATTTTTAACTTGTCCATATAACAAGTTATGTATGTATGTATGTATGAAAAGACAGAAAATGAAAAAAAAGCATAAACAGAAACCCCATGTTTAGGTGGGTCTCCTACTTATGATAAATCTTTACATCTCATTTCTGATTTTTTTTAAACTTGCACCTTTTGTTAAAAAATGAATTTTGTATGACCTGTATTGGAATAAATTGAGGCAAGACAAGAGAATAAAGATGTTGACTTGGAATTCCCAGATGACAGTGACAGACAGGGATGACAGAAGCAATAGACTGGGAGAAAATAATGTAGGGTATCATGATCATTCTAATAAAACTAGACTCAAACTTAAGATATAAGGAATGTTGCTGAACCACAATATCAATCCAGTATATAAATGGAAGACTTAGTTTTTGAAAACTGAAAAATATCAGCCTAGTTAGAAAAATAGATATTCATTTTAATCACTTCTAAGGAGGAAGATAAGATATGAAAATTAGAATGAGTACATGAAAAACCCTCCCTGAAATGTTTGGCAGATGCTAGGAGATGACAGTACAAATATCATGTCAAATGGGATTTATGCCAGGAATATAGAGCTATTTCAATATTAGGAAAATTATCAGCATAACAAACAATAACAATAGCAAAACCAACAAAAATCATATATTTATTTCAATGGATGAAGAAAAATCCTTTGACAAAAAATCCACACATTAAAGCTTCAGAAACAATGGAGCATCCCTTAAAATGATAAATAATATTTACCTAAAAACAAACTCAAAATATTATTTGTAATGGGGAAAAAACTAGAAGCCTTCTCAAAAATATCAGTTATAAAGCAAGGATATCCATTATGACAAAAAAAAATAGAATACAAATAGGCAATGAGGAAATAAAACTATAATTTTTGCAGATGATATAATAGGACACATAGAACTCATTAAAGTGTCAACTAAAAACTAATTAAAATAATTGACAACCATAGCTAAGTTTCAGGAAATAAAACAAACCCAATTAAATCATCAGCATCTCTATACATTACAATGTCCCTCAAGAAGAGATAAAAAGAATTCCATTTAAAATAACTGTAGACATTACAAAATATTTGGGAGACTATTTCCTAAGACAAATCCAAAAACTATATGAACACAATTACAAAATATTTTTCACACAACTGAAGACAAATCTAAAAAAAACCCTGGAAAAAGTTACTTACTCAGGTTAGACTGAGAAAGTATAACAAAAATGACAATACTTCCTAAGTTAGTTTACATATTTGGTGTCATGCCATTCATATTACCAAGAAATATTTTATAGAAATTAGAAAAAATTAATAAAAAGATTCATCTGGGAGAATAAAAAGACAAGCTTATCAAAGGAATTAATGAAAGGAAAACATAATGCAGCCTAGCATTATTAGACTTCAGACTGTCTTACAAAGTGGCAATCATGAAAAAAAAATCTAATTCTGGCTAAGAAATAGAGGAATAGATAAGTGGAATAAATTAGTATACAATACACAGTAGTAAATTTAATTGTATAACTAAATATTACAGTGGATAGACTGCCAGGGCTAGTCTATCTTCCTGAATTCAAACCTGGCATCAGACACTAAGCATATGTGATCTTCAACCAGTTTGCCTCAGGTTTATCACCTGTAGAATGAGCTGGAAACAGAAATGGCCAGCAATTCCAGAATTTGTCAAAAAAAAAGACCCATATGGAGTCTGAAATTACTGAACAAAAACAATAACTATCTAGTATGTAATAGGCCCAACTATACAAGATTTTTGCAGCAAGAGTTTTTTATTTGACAAAAATTCCTGGGAAAACTAGAAAACAATTTGGCAGAAACTAAGTATAATCCAATATCCCACACCCAATCAAAATAAGGTTAAAATGGGCATATGATTTAAACAACGTGTTGTATCATGACTTAATTACGGGAGCATGAAAAACCTGCCTGTCAGTCTACAAAAGAGGGAAGAGTTCATAAACAGATATAGAGATGATTTCAGGAAGTAAAATGGATTCATTTGATTATCCAAATTTTCAAATGTTTTACACAAATGAAACAAATGCAGCTGAAATTACAAGGAAAACAGGAAACAGGAGAGAATTTGGAGCAAATTTTTTAGATAAAGAACATATTTCTTAACTATATAGTACATGCACACAGCAGTAATGTTCCAAGTAGGAGGAATATAAAAGATAAGAACATTTGAATGGTGAGTGAAAAAAGACAGGCAAACTAGCTAGCTCTTGGCACTCTGGAATATGTCCAAGCTTAACTACAAACATCCAACCCAATAACTGTACTAATGCCTATTACTATATAGAACTGTGAAACTTGATTCTTGTCTGTACCCTTGAAATTAAAATAAAATTTAATGAGAATCTTTGTTAATTTAAAAAAAAACTGCATAGTGAACTGTGCCAAGTGCATAAGAATAAAAGCCATTCACTAATTGATGCATGGTCAAAAGGTACGAAAAGGTAGCTTTCAGAAAAAGAAATCAAAGCTATCAACAGGCCCATGAAAAAAATACAATAAACCACCACTGTTTAAAGAAATGTAAGTTAAAACAACTCTGAATATAACAGGTAAGAGAAATTATAAATGCTGACTGAAGGGAATATAAAAAAATAGGGACACTAATGCATTGCTGGTGAAGTTTTGATCTGGTCCAATCATTCTGGAGAACCATTTGGAACTATGCTTACAGATTATAAAACTTTCCATCTCAAAACAATGAAGAATTTTAACAAAACTGCATGATGTAAACTAAACCCACATAAATGAAGCATGTCTATGAATTGTCAACAAAAGCACAGCAACAAGACATATAAAGAGAAAGCCCACTTAAAATAATTGTAAATAACAATATTTAACTGATAGTCTGCCCAGACAAATCTAGGAACTATATAACACAATTACAAAATGTTTTTCACAGCTAATATCAGATTTAAACAACTGGAAAAATACCTAAATTAATTTACTTATTTATTGCCATATCAAACAAATTGCCAAAAATTATTTTGTATAGCTAGAAAAAATAATAGCAAAATTTATCTGGAAGAACAATAGGTAAAGAACATCAAGAGAATGAAAAACATGCAAAGTAAGGTAGTCTAACTGTACCAGACGTAAAACTATATTATAAAGCAGCAGTCATCAAAAGCATTTAGTACTGGCTAAGAAATAGAGTGGTAGATCAGGTTAGGTACATAGGACATAATAATCAATGACTATAGCAATCTACTATTTGATAAACCCAAAGATTCCAGTTTCTGAGATAAGAATTCACTATTTGATAAAATTACTAGGAAAACTAGAAAATAATCTTGTAGAAACTAGGCATAGACAATCATCTCACACCCTAAAACAAGAAGTTGAAATGAATGCATGATTTACACATGAAGGATTATGCTATAAGAAATTTAGAAGTAGTTCGCCTGTCAAATTTTGGAGAATGAAGGAATTTGTTACTAAATAAGCAATGAAGAATATTATAAAATGCAAAATGAATAATTTTGATTATGAGAGGGGGCGGAGCCAAGATGATGGAGTGAAAAGGTGACTTTCTGCCTCTCCTCCGATCTCTCAAATCAACAATAAAATAAGCCTCTGAACTGATCTTCAAGTCAACGAACTCAGAAATATTTGGACCCTGCTCTCTGGATAACTTCATATCAGGTTAGTCGGACTCGGGCAGAGAGATAGAGGACTTCTGCATGGGCCGGAAGTGAGGGTGGGACTCAGCTCAGCTCATCATGGCAGAAATTCCAAACTCCAAACTCCAAATTCCAAAGACCTGGAGTTAATCTGAGGCATTCGGGACACTCTGCCCTGATTGGGGGCAGGTGTTCTGGCAGACTTGCCTTGTTTAAGGAGTAATTCGGACTTAGTCCTAGCCCCCACCGGACCAGCACCTTAAGTCAACTCGCCGAAGTGCCCCAGGGCAAAGTTTTTTGCAGCCCCCGTTTTTTTTTCCCTACCTTAAAGAGATATCCACACAGTCTAAAAAAAAAAAAAAAAATGATGAAGAAGCAAAAGAGAGCTCTCACCATAGACAGCTTTTATAAAGAAAATGAAGAGATGATCACCCCAGATCCAGAGGTTCCTTTAGACAAAAATCCAAAGAAAATCAGCAAGGACCATCACTGGTCCCCTTTTCAAAAGGCCTTTCTGGAAGATTGCATAAAGAACCTCAAAAGAGAGCTGGAAGATAAATGGGAAAATAAACTGAAATCAGTGCAAGAAGGATATGATGCCCTGCAAAAGAGATATGAAAAAGACACCAATTTATTGAAAAATAAAATTAGTGAAGTGGAAAGAGAGTGCAATGAACAAATTGGCCAGTTACAAAAGAAGCTTAAAAAGGTAACTGAAGAAAACAACACTTTAAAAATAAGAATTGAACAAATGCAAACGAATGACTCAATAAGACTTCAAGAATCAGTCAAACAAAAACAAAAAATGAAAAATTAGAAGAAAATATGAAATATCTCCTAGGAAAAACAATTGACTTGGAAAATAGATCTAGGAGAGACAATCTAAGGATTATTGGACTTCATGAAAGCCATGATGAAAAAAAGAATCTAAACACTATCTTCCAGGAAATCCTGAAAGAAAACTGCCCTGAGATTGTAGAATCAAAGGGCAAAATCACCTTTGAAAGAATTCACCGATCACCTCCTGAAAGAGACCCCAAAATTAAGACCCCAAGGAATATTGTGGCTAAATTTCAGGACTATAGCACCAAGGAACAGATTCTGCTAGCAGCTAGAAAGAAACAATTCAAATACCGAGGCTCAATAATTAGAATCACACAGGATCTGTCAGCCTCCACACTGAAGGATCGAAGGGCCTGGAACCAGATATTCCAAAGGGCAAAGGAACTTGGATTACAACCAAGAATAACCTATCCAGCTAGAATGAGCATTATCCTTCAGGGAAGAAGATGGTCATTCAATGATATAGGTGAATTTCACCTATTTCTAATGAAAAGACTGGATCTGAACCAAAAAATTCGACACCCAAACACAGAACTCAAGAGATGCATAAAAAGGTAAAAAGGAAAGGACTCTTGAGAACTTTATTTTTACTAGGGGGATACTTAAAGTTTGGGGGTATAATTAACTAGATATTACTTTGATAATATGAAAAAAAGAACTAGAGGGGAAAAGGTTGTCATACTGGGGAAAAGAGGGAAAAAGTGGCAAAAATAAGATCTAAAAAAAAAGGAGGTAAAAACAAGGTAAAATCACTTGAAGAGGCAAAGAAAACCTAATATAATTGAGAGAAAGAGGAGAGGGAGATGAGCATTGTGTAAATCCTACTCTCATCAGGTTGGGCTCTAAAAGTGTATATCAGACATTTGATTTCACATAGAAACTTGTCTGTTGCTAGAGGGAAGTGGGAGGGAAAGGAGGAAAAGTAAGGGACAAACTAATAGAAGGGAAAATAGAAGAATCAGGGGAAAGGAGTAAAAACAGGGGGAGGGGATCT
>JAJPUD010001062.1:29278-89276 GCA_023553655.1 Myrmecobius fasciatus
CACTTCCTAGCTGTGTGATCCTGGGCAAGTCATTTAATCCCAATTGCCTCAGGGGAAAAAGGATAAATATAAAAAAAATTTAAAGCTCCCTGAGGAAAATAATTGCTTAAAAATTAGAATTGAGCAAATGGAATCTAATGACTTTATGAGAAATCAAGAAACAATAAAACAACCAAAAGGATAAAAATTAGAAAACAATGTAAAATGTCTCATTGGAAAAACAACTGACCTAGAAAATAGACATGGGAGAAAAAAATTTAAGTTATTGGAATACTTGAAAATGATAATTTAAAAAAGATTACAAATATATTTCAAGAAAATATTAAGGAAAACTGCCTTGATATTCTAGAAGCAAATGATAAAATAAAAATGGAAAAAATCCACCAATCACCTCCTGAAATAGATCCCCAAATGAAAACTCCTAACCAACTTATAGAACTTCTAGGTCAAAGAAAAAATATTGCATGCATCCAGAAATAACAATTCAAGTTTCATGAAGCCACAGTCAACATAATTCACATATTAACTCCATTAAAGAATCAGGAGCAAAACAATTTTGAGGAGGGACAGGGTAAAAAGAGAGAGAATAGAGGAAATAAGAAGAAATATAATTAGCAATAGTAATTGAAGCAAATTTCTTGGAGAAAGACATCATTTCTCAAATATATAGAAAATCAAATTTAAAAAGCCATCTCCCAATTAATAAATGATCAAAAGAAATGAATAGTTTTTCAATGAAGTAAAGTTGTATATAAGCTATATGAAAAAGATGCTCCAACTTACTATTGATTGGAGAAATGCAAATTAAAAAAATTCTGAGATAGTGCCTTTTAGCTATTAGATTGGCTAATAAAACAGAAAAGGAAAATAACAAATGTTGGAGTGGATTGCAGGAAATGAGACATTAATGCACCACTGGTGGAACTGTGAAGTGATTCAGTAATTCTGTAGAGCAAAATCCAAAGGGGTATAAAATCATGCATACTCTTTGACCTAGCTATGTGACTTCTAGGTTTGTTTCCCAAAAGAGACTGAAAAAAAAGGAAAATGACATATATGTATAAAAATATTTATAGCAGTTCTTTTCTTATGATAAAGAATTGGTATTAAAGAAATTTCCATCAGCTGAGGAAAAGTTGAACAAATTGTTTTGTGTGATGATGATGAAATACTATTGTGCCATAAGAAATGATGAGCAGGGTGTGCTCAAAATAACCTTCCATGAGCTGATACAAAGTGAAATGTATTGTCTACAAAGGGAAAGCAATATTGTAAGATGATTCACTGTGAAGTTGTTTATTCTCAATAATATAAAGATCCAAGACAACTTTGATGGACTTATGCTGAAAAATGGAATCCATGCCCCAAAGAACTAATAAAGTCTGAATACAGTTGGAAGCATCTTTCTTTCTTTCTTTCTTTCTTTCTTTCTTTCTTTCTTTCTTTAGGTTTGTTTTGTTCAATGTTTTCTTTTACAACATGACTGATATGGAAATAATTTGCATGAGTACATATTTGTCATATATTGTATTGCTTGCCTTCTTAATGGGGGGATGAAGAGAGAAAAGAGAGAAAAAAGTTGAAACTCAAAGATTTAAAATTGATTTTACATATAAGTGGGGAAAATACTAAATAAATTCAAAAAGATAAAAATGAATACAGGCTAAAATTATAGCTGGTTGGTTTTAGGAAAATATGTTAATACTTGCATGAAATAATGAAGAGTGAAATGAACAAAACCAAATAATATTATTTAAAGAGTAAATATAAATGACTAAGCTATTCTGATTTATAAGAATATTCAAATCACCTGCAAATGATCTATGAAGGAAGATGTTATCCATTTCCAGAGAAGGAATTGACATGCAGAACTGTCTCCTATGCTTTCACATATATATCTGTGTCAAATGTTGGCCTTCTCTATTACAGCTTTTAGGGGGAGGGGAAAGGCAGTTTGTAACTCAAATGTAACAAAAAATAAAATAGATCTATCTTTGTAAATAAATATAATTTATTCCAATGTTCTCCAGGTTAAAGTGTAATCTCCTTTTATGTATTCTATATTCTGGTGAAAATTGTCTAAAAAAGTTCTTCATATTCAATATCCCATCTCCTTTCTATCTCAATGACTTTATATAGCTTGTAATTTATGACTGAAATGCATTTCCTCTTCATCTCTACCTCTAAGAATTTCTAACTTCCTTCAAAGATCAGCTAATGTGTCACCTTCTACAGGAAAACTTTACTAATCCTCTGTTTCCCATTCTCTGACATTAACCCATATTTTCTTTGTAAATATGTTATACTTACTTATATGTGTCCAATTCCATGTTCTAGGTAGAATTTAAGTTCCTTCAGATCAGGAATGCTTACTTTTTTTTCTGTGTGTCCCCCAACGAACAGCTCAGTGATATAATAAAGACTTAATAAATGCTTAGGGACTAATTACATTAACTGATTGATAGTGTAGTCCATAATTCAGGAATTCAAGAACAAAAATAAAACAAAACCATCTCATCACCATCTCATCAATGTAAGGTACATTATGATCAGACAGAAATGTTTCACTTCAGATTATTATGATCATAGTATCTTTAACACAAAGACCTTAATTTTTTTTCTTTTCTGCTCATTTATACTTTTCTTTCTAACTTGTGGGAACTGTATCATTTATTTTTCACATTCTATGATCAGAATTAAAACAGGGATAAATAATTGTTTTCTCTCCACCTTCCAAACTATCATATTCAACTAGACCCATCAGTATTGTGATATACACTCATATTTACAAGAGGTTACAGCTTGTCTCTCTCACTTGCTTCTGCCTCTTGTCCATCATATTCCTTCCTACATAGACATTTAACATGCCATAAGCAATATCAGATTATGTTGTATTTCAGCAGTTTTCACATATCACTGTCAAGACATTATCTATAATAAAATATTTCTTTTATCCTCTGGCAGAAGTGGGGAGAAAACTTTACCACTTGATTCTTCATGACAGTGTCTACTATAATCACAAAAAAAATCTACAATATTTTCTATAAAATTCCTCACCAAAATCCTGCCCCTATATTATTCACTCTACATTATTTAAACCAATCTATTTCCAAGTTGTTATGCTGTCTCTCTACCCCCAACCCTGAATTACATTTTTCTATTGAATCAAATTATTGAACATGTATTGCATACTTTCTGTGGGCTATGTTTCTTCCTCAGATTTTGTTCATCTATTTTCCTTTGTTTACAAATATAAATCTTTTCTATCTGTCTTATTTTCTGAAGATATTTTGTTACAACTGCATCAAGGAATTTGAGGTCTAATGACAGTTCTGTTTTGAATTAGTTAGATTATATGTGACCATATACTACTTACTAAGCCTCTCTGGATCTAGATTTTCTTATGAGTAAGATGAGGGGCTATAGACTAGATGACTTTTAAGGTCATGCAATTCTAAGTTCAGAAACAGAATGACAAGGGGCTTTATAAATTAAGTCAGAAAATCTCTCTTGCTCTCTCTCTCTCTCTCTCTCTCTCTCTCTCTCTCTCTCACACACACACACACACACACACACACACACACACACACACATGCACCATGCATACACACACACACATACACATCCCTACATGTATAAATAAATGTCCGTGGGTATACATATAACAGTACTAGTTAAAATATCTGTTCCGTCAATTATCTCTATAACCATGGACAATATGTATAACTTGTCATAGCTTCAGTTTTCTTAAGAGTAAACTAAGACAAACATTATGGGAAAATAAATCTTCATTGCAATGGATGATATTCATGTAGGTTTTTTTATAAACTATATTTATGCCTTTTTTTTATAAATCACAGTCATTTGCAGAAATACAGCCCCTTCTCACTCAAGACTGAACCATCCCTTGTAATAAGAAAAATTAAACAAGAACACCTAATACATTGAAAAATATAACAACAAGCAAAGGATTTTACCTTAGTTTAACACCACTTATTTATTGTTAGGATGGAAATATGTTTCTTTATGTTCTGGGACTATTTTTGGACTATTATTTATTCAGCATTTGGATTGATTTTAGGGAACATTTCATTTACATTGTTGTAGTCATTGTTATATGCCTGCAAAGAACATGTACCAAATGAAGCAGCAAGCCCAGCCCATGATTTATGCACACTGATGGTCACTACATATGTTTTTCTTTTGGTTTTCTATATTTCACTCTGCATCAGTTCATACAAATATCCCTATGCTTCTCTCAATTACTTATAGTGTTCATTTCTTATTGAAAAATAATCACTCCATTGCATTCATGTATATTTTCTAGCTATTCCTCAGTTGATGGACACTCACTGTGTTTCCAGTTTTTGTTACTACAAAGACAGTTTCCATGGATATTTTGATGTATATGAAACCTTTGTTTCTAGTCTTGGTGTTTTTTGAATCTCCTTGGGTTATATTGCCTCAACAAGGACTGGATTTCATTCATGAGATCACCTGGAAAATATGAATTAATTTTGGGTGATGCAAGATAATTCCTTATACTAATCTTTTTCACAGCTGCCTTCTGTTGCTAGAAATTTGAACTCCTCAGGTTTGATAAGATAATTTTTGTTCCCAAAATTAATTTCTTTTATTCATAATTTCTTAGGTATGCAACCCAAAATGTCTCAAACTTTTTTGTTAGAGTTCTGTTGAGTAGAGTTAAACAGATGTCCCTCCTGAATGACTAAATATTATATATAGAGAATTTGGCAAGCCAGGTTCAGAAAGAAGTCATTACTTTAACTGAAAGCAAATTCACTGTTGCCTTTCCATAAAAAGTCATCTGCAGATTCCCTCTCTTCAACAGGATATATGCTCAGTAGTAGGATCATTTTTGACCCAAAGGATAGATAAGTATCTTTTTTTCTACTATTCCAATCAATTTTAATAATAAACAGACCAATTTAGAACCAAATCAGTGCAGCATCTAGACTCTGCTAACCTCCCCAACATCAACTCTTCCCATTTTTGTTATGTTGCTAATTTCTAGCCATGAGGAGGCATAGTATTGTTTTATTTTACACTTATTTTCCTTATTATTATTTGAATGTGTTGTTAAAGATCAAATGTAATTTACAATTTTGTTGTTAAAATTCTTCCTATTCTTTGATCATTTAGCTATCATAAAAATTCTTCTTGGACAAATATTTTTATTATGTATCTGTAATATCAGATTATTATTTTTGATCAGATATTTTACCCACCAAAGAGTTATTCTACTTATTTTACCTGTACCGATTTTATTTATATAAAAGCTTTTAAAATTTTAAGTAAAAAAAAAAGTCTTTTTTATCCTTTTATGATCACCTCTATCCATTATTTGGTTAAGAGTTCTTCTTTTAGCTACAATTATGAAAGATACCACCTCCTTTTTTCCCCTTTAATTGTTTTATGATGTGACTTTTATAAGCTATTATTATTAATAAGATTCCATAATTGTTTCCCCCAAGAGCAGGTGGGAGGGTGGACTATGGATATGAGGGATGTGACCTTGACTAAATCACTTATTTTAGCTGACCTTCAATTTCCTCATTCCTGAAATACAGACAGTAATCCTGTATTAGCTACTGTGAATGAACATCAAATAAAATAATGTATGTAAAGCTCTTGTAACCTTAAAATACTAAATAAATATAAGCTTTAGTTGTTATTATATTCATTATGATGATGAGTGTAATTATTATAATAATCTGCCATCAATGTTCCTACCTATTATGACAAGGTCAAGAAATAGACCAAAGTATAAAATTTAAATTTGCTTATTAGTGAGATCAGACATATATACTGCCTCATCACTGCTGTTGAAAACTGGATCTAAGACAGTACTTTGGAAGTTATGAAGCACTATGTAAATGCTTCTCAATCTAGACTGAGAATATCCTACTAAGAAGAAAGATACAAGATAGTGAAGCCTACTTAAAGGAATCTTGTAGCTAATGTTAGATTCCAGAATATCACACCTGAAAGAAATGTTGGGGGCTATCCAATCCAATTCAGACAAGAAGCCTTATCATTACCAACCTTATGAAATTGTCATAATTAAATTTCAGGATCTGGAAAGGAAGATCTTCTACCTCCCAAAACAGTCTAACTCAATTGAAGACTCCTACTTTTACACTTTAATCTTCCTATAGCAGAGTCTACAATTCTTTCATGTCTTAGTAATGTTTTTGGACACACTCTGAATGTTTTAAAATGTCATCCAATATAGTATATAACTTGAGATGTGATCTGAGCAAAATAAAATTGGACCAATTCTCAAATACAGTAGAATTATTTCCTCCCTTATCATTGACACTATGTCACTCAGTATATGCTTGAATTGAGTTTGTTGTTTGAAGAGGGTAAAGGAGTTGGATAATTCAGCTATTGTTCATATTGAGCTTGCAATGCATTGAAATACCAAGGTTGTCATCATGTGAACCATTTTTCAATTATTCTTCTATACTCTGTATTTGTGTTTTTGAATGTTTTAACTTAAATTATACACTTACATTTAACTCCATTAAATTCCATTCATCAAAATGGATTTAGATCACTTAGCCTATCAAGATCTTTTTGATTCTTGATTCTTCTGTCTTGTGCGTTTGTTATTATTCCCAGATTTGCATCCCATATAATTCTGATCAGCAGAATATACAGGCTTCTATCCAAATCAATGATAAAATTTTTGAAGAGAACAAGATCAACATCCTTGGGAATGTTGCTAGATACCTTCTTCTAGATCAATCATCAATATTACTCTTTACATGCCGACCTTCAAAAGTTTCAGATCCATATAATTTTCATGTGGTCTGCATCTCTCCATCTTGTCCAAAGAAGGAACATCTGGAGTGATGTGTCATGTAGTCAAAGACATTCTAAGATAAGTTGAAAGAATTGAGCATCTAAGTTGGAGAAATGTAGATTCATGAGGGACACCTTAGCAGTTTTCAATCATTTGAAGAACTGTCATGTGAAGGAAGGATTAGACTTGTTTGATTTCACAGGAACAAATCACAAGCAAAGAATAAAAATTGAAAAGAGGGCAATATAAGGGTTTCTGACAGAAAAACCTTTCTGACAATTAGAACTGTACAAAAGTGGAATGGATTGTTAAGTAGTGCCAGATGATCACTTGTTGAGTATGCTATAATAGAAATGCCTTGAATGCAAACATTGGACCAGATGGCTACTGAGTTCCCTTTTGACTCTCAAAATGTATTTCTCTGAGGGGCTACTTTAGTAATACTTCTTTCATAATCTTTTTCATTTCTGTTCTCCTTTTATGAGTCATGCCTGAAAGAGTATCCTCTTATAATGATGAGAAATGTGTCATAATGAATTGAAATTCCTGGACCTGCATTCAAATTCTCTCTGTGACCACTGGCAATTCACTTAACCTATTTGGATTTAGGCACCTTCTAACACTACAACGTATATGCCAGTATCAGTTCTAAACTGTGCTAGTAAAAAGTTCCCAAAGCTGTTGAGATTAGTAGAAATTTAAATATTTGATAACTGCATAAAAGTCATACATCAAATAAGTGTCAAGAATTTGAACTTAAATTCTTGAATAAGCTCTATACTCTTTCTGTCATTCCACAAGGGCTATACTATATAGGCTGCTTTTAACTTGTATTTAAAGTAATTATTTTGATTTTTATTTGCTTTACAAATTACCATATATAATGTTGGTATAACAGAATACCTTCTTAGAGACTACTCAGAACTATACCAGTCTAAGTGCACTCAACAAGCTTGAAGATATTAAAATAGATATGGACGACAATTCAATGCCAATTTCAGTAATGTATTCTTAATGCCTTAATCAAAACATTGAGACAATACCAATTCCCATTTGAACCAAAAGTTCTTTATCTCCAGGATTGGTTGATTTTCTTCACTCTAAAGGATTACTGAGCAGCCTTTGAATTAAACACAGTTGAAATATGAAAACCACATTTTTTCTTTATCTTTTTCTGTTCCTCCTGGGCTCAAGTGATCTCACTACCTGCTTGGAAAATTCCAAGATAGGAATCAGGGTACTTTTTTTTTGAAGTGCTTGTTTTGACTAGTGATCTAATCATGAGTTCCTGGTAATTCACAAGAAAAGAAGGGGTAAACTGGGCAACAAATATTAAATTTTAAATAAATAAAAGTGAATTCATCAAATTAAATAGTTTAATAATCTAAAAGGCTAAAGGATACTATAATTTGGGCTATCTATTTCCTTTTGCTTCCTTTTCCCCCGTTATTTATTTTTTGTGTATGTAAATAAGAGACCAATCAAGGAAAGGATCAGAACTTTATGATGACTCTGTTAAAAATTTTGGCCAAGCTCTACAATTATTTTTTCTTGTAAATGAAAAGGAGCAATATCATTCAAAGAATAAAATTCATCAGAGCAGCCTATGAGAAACTAAATGCTCAACTTGTTATTTATTTTTTCTCCATTCTACACAGACATCAGTTTAGTCTATTCAATATGTTTTGTTGTTTCTGTAATCTATTCATCTAAAGCCTGCATGAGACAATGACAGATGGCATTAATTGTAGAAATTGATAAATAAACATTTATTTGTAGCTATTTATTTGAATGCCACTGGACATTGGAAAATAAATGATGATACACTGTCTCAGAGGACCTCAAGCAGCTTACAATCTAGTTGGGGCAACAAGATAAAACACAAGGGAAGTTAAAAACAATAGAAGAGATAAACAGCAGTTCAAAAGGAAAAGATAATATGAGGCAGTACATGATAAATTGCCAAATAAATGATAGTGATAATAAGGGCTACAGGAGTTCAGAAAGGGGATTATGGTGTTTTATTCATTCATAGTAATATTTGCTAAATATTGCAATCAATCTTCCAAATGTCTATGTGCTAAGCAGTGCTGTGTTTTATCCTGAAACATACTGTTACATAATGACATTGTTTTGGCAAAGGATTTTCCCCTTGAATTAAATACCTCGTAATAATTGTTGGGGAGTTTCTAGTTTTAATACTTCATTCCCTAAAGAAAAGAAACTATTTGCTTTACATGTTTTGCCATGAATTTTAGTATGCAAAGATTAAGGGTTTGGGGTTTATCCCAGCAACTAACATATTACTTTTAAAAAAAAAAGACCGGTACAGTATTTTTTTTAATTTTAATCAAAATTTTACCTGGAAAAATTGCTTCGGTTATTTCTTTAAATATTGTAAGTGAAACTATTGGAGTGATTATCACAGTAGAGATTTTTATAAAAACAATTCAAGCTTTGCCTTCATTATAGCTTTTTAAGCTGTTGTTGCCTTTGTGCAGTTTCAAATCTATATTTTTTTTGCAATTCAAAAGGCCACTAAGCTGGATTTTTTGTTCACTTGTCTGTGGGTCACAGTTACTAATTCAATAATTTATATAAAAAAACAATGAATCAGAACTAGAGCTAGGAATTTTTGCAATCAGGACAAGAGATGATGGCAGGATTCATTTGAAGCCTGCCCTGAGGAAAAAATGCATACCCCTAAGATATCATGGACATTTTGGACTGTCACAAGTGATAGGGAAAGGTAGACAAGGGAGTAAAACTACAGGAAAAGAAAGTGAACCCAGAAGTTTCACTAGACCCAAAGAAAAAGGAAGAATGAATGCCTCAAGACAAGTCTGCCACTCTATGTAGGACTAAGCCTGGAAGGAAACATATTCCAGAGGAGACAAGACTGACAATTCAGCTACCAGGGATGGAACCAGCCAAGAGAAAATGTCTATCTTTGGAAAGTGCTATTGAACTATATTAATTTCTCATCTTAGGGCAATACCAAGGTTGCCCTATTCTGGTTATGGTGTCCTAATTAATTCAAGGCCAGTCTGCTTTTAAAATCATATCTCAATGCTAAAAAGCAAGGCTAATCCAGGGTTAAATTTGATTTTTCTTTGATATGCATTTTTTGCAATTTTCATTATTAGCAGCATCAACAACAAATATTTATTGAATGACTGTTATGAATAAAATACTGTGTTGTGTGTCACAAATAGAAAGAGATATAAGATATGATAGTCTGTAACCCCCAAATGAATATAATGTGAGGGAGAGGGAAAGGAAAAAAGCATTAATTAAATGCCAAATATGTGTCAGAAACTATGCTAAGCAGTTTACAAATATAATCTTAGTTGTCTCCTATGAGGTAGCTGCTATTATGATCTCCATTTTACAGATGAAAAAACAGAGGTAGGCCAAGGTTAACTAACTTGCTCAGTCACACAGTTAATTATTGTCAAAGGTTGGATTTGAACTTAGATATTCTAAATTCAAGGTTTAGTGTGTTATCCACTGAAACAGCTAGATGTCTATTATACTGAGAAAGATAAGATATACATAAGAAAATAAATCATAATGCGAGATAACATATGCTTATTGATTAATTATTCAGCAAATATTTAATAACTTCTACTATTTACCAGAGGCAACTGATGGTATAAAAGATAGGGCTTAGGAGGACCTAAGTTCAAATTCAGCCTCAGATACTTACTAGTTGTGTGACACTAAGCAAATCACTTCCCATTTGTCTACCTCAGTTTCCTCACCTGTAATTGGGGTTAATAACAGTACCTACCTCTCAGAGTTATTCCAAGTATCAAATGAACACTTAACATAGTGCATGGTACACAGTAGGCACTATAAAAATGTTCATTTCTTCCCCCTATCAGGCACTGTGCTAGGTGAAAATAAAATAATCTCTTCTCTCTAACTGGCATTCTATCACAGAAGAAAAGAAGTATATATACAATAACTACAAGGTTTGGTATGGGGTTGTTTTTTCTTTATTTTCTTTTGTTTGGGGGGAATGGTCCTAAATTCTATATGAGTCATAGAGACAGTAAGTTAAATGGATATTTAAAAAAAAGGAGAGGTCTTTATGAGTGGGATGATACAAAAAAGTTATAGAGGAATATAGAATCTGAATTGTATTTTGAAGGAAAGAGGCCTTAGATAGGAGGGGAGGAAGGAAAACAATGAAAGTAAGAGGGATTATGAATTTACTGATTCCTATTAATCTTATCCAACATAAATTAGTACTTTTTTTTAAACTTCTTAAATCTTCATCAGTTGTGAGTCAACATTCACAACTATCCAACTCATACCACTAGCTATAAATGGAAGATATACAAGGAGTCATCTCCCCCCACTTTTTTAAAGCATGTTTCTGGGGAGGGTTGTTTTTGGTTTTTTTTGGTTTTATTTTTCATTTTTTGTGTTTATTTTTCTCAGAAAGACTTTTTGGTTGTGAAGAATATCTAATGTCAATCATTTCACTCTGGTAGTGGTTTCATTTTCATTGGGATGCTAGACCAGTCAAGTCCTAATATACAGTAGGTTTTGTATATAATAAACACAGCAGGAGAACTAAAAGAAAATCAGTGATGGACTTGCAGTTCTTTCCACATTGGGTAAAAATCCTGTAGCTAATAGTCACAATCATAGTTTGTGGAACCTGTTGGTGTATGAAGATTATGATACCTGAGATGAGAGAAGGCATCTTCTCTCTTTCCCTTTCTCTTGATGGATCACTATTTTATTTTTTTCTACTGCAGAGTCTGAGGGTTTGACCAATGGTATTCTCTACTTGTTTTGTTTTTTCTCAATACTATCAACTCTTTTCCATTTAGGATAGAAACAGCTGTTGCTCCCCAACTTGGGTTTTGGAAAAAAGTATACATTTTTCCTCTTGTTACAATATCTGAAAATCTAGAAAGGAAAAATATGGCTATTCTTGCTTCCTTCTCACTGCCACTTTTACAATATTCCATTGCTATCATTCAGCAATCTCTCATCTCTTGAGCCTCAAAAGATTTATTTTACCAAGTCCCAGTCTTTCTCATAAGTTATCCACTTTCAGATATTTCTCATTCACTTTTCAAGAAGCTCAGTATTTGGCTTGCAATCTTTCTCTCCATTTCTAATACTAGCCTGATACCTGGAAATTTCATTATGCAAGTTGTTATGGCACTGTCCCAGTTCATAATCTAACTCCCATGACCTACAATGTGTTTTCCCTTCACTAAATGTCACCTTAGGTTCTTTGACAAATATATTTATCCCACTTCAGCCATCCACAGGGATGATTGTACACTTTTGGTCTCACTACGACTCAGAACCCAGCTATTCTCATGATATCGAACTCTAAAATACTTCTCCACAGAATATTCTATCCTAAGCTCTTTCTACCTGCATGACTCTTCCTATTTATTTCTTATCTCATCACACTTTTCTGTCCATGCACTCCAGATTCTTTTCCTTTTGAACTTGCATTCTTTCCTTAGCCCTTCCCCAACCTATTATTGGCCAGTTCAACTATTCACTATTCTCTGATCCTGTCTGATCTTTTATTAATACATTACCAAACTCTCATCCCAATTATCATTACAGCTCCTTCGCTACCTCTACTTGCATATTGTGTGACACTCCTGGAGAAAATCACACAACTCTATCAAATCAATAAAAATGTATGCTTTTTAATTTCAATTGGGTACTAATTCCTTTAAAAATATTTTATTCTTTTCCAGACTGACATTTTATCATAGTTCTTGAGTAAGGTTTTCCTCCTACATGTCCATTTCTTTTCAATTTCCTTTTACTGATTATCTCCCCAGTATTGGTGTACCTTAAATATCTGGTCTGGATCTTATTCTTTTCTCTATTTATACTGTCTCCCTTAATAATCTTAGCAGCTGCCCTAGATTCAATGATAAGCTGCATGAATATAACTCCACAATCAATATATCTATCTCTAATCTCCCTCAACTCCACTTTCATATCAGCAGCAGCAGCAGCCTGCTGAACATCTTCACCTGAATGTCCCTTTGGTTTCTCAAGCTCAATAGATTCAAATTTAAAATCATTATCTTCTCTCATTTAACCTCCTCATTATTTCCTTATATCTATCAAAAGCATAACCATCCTTCCTGTCAACCAAGTTCATAATATTGGAATTACTCTTAAACCTTCATTCTCTATAAAATCATTTTTATTCCCCATATCCAATCAATTGACAAATTTGATCATACTTCAGCATTATCTGAATTCTCCCAATGCTGCTACATATAAGCATAGAACACTGGTATGCTAATCTCAAATTTCAATATATTTCCTCATTTTAACCATTAGATAGCAACTTTCAGTTTTTACTTACATTTACAAAATCTTTGTTGTTGTCCAGTCATTTTTTTCAGTCATGATTAATTCTTCATGACCCCATTTGTATTTTTTTTTGCAAAGATACTGGATTAAATAGCCATTTTCTTTCTTCCTTTCTTTCTTTCTTCCAGCTCACTTTATAGATGAGGAACTGAAGCAAATAGGGTTAACTGATTTGCCCAAGGTCACACAGCTAGGAAGTATCAAGGCCAAATTTGAATTCAATTCTTCCTTACTCCAAACCCAGTACTGTATCTACTATACCACAGAGCTATCCTACAGGATTTTCGAACAAGTCACAAAACTTGTTGAATTTTATCTGCTTTCCTTTGCAAATCTGCCTTTGGCTAAGACACAGAAATATCCAGAAGGGAAAGTGTGAATACTCTTCCCAAGGAATCATGAAGAGATAAAAATCCCACAAGATATCCCATCTACCTTGAGAAAATTATTTTGTCACCTTTTGAAATAGTAGACTGCATTCCCTAAATACTAATTTATATCATCATACTTAGTGAAAAGACAGCAACGCATTTGTTTGATGACTAAATCTTTCATGTCCTATTAAATTCACGTTTGCATTTTTAGCAATTCTTTATAATTCAATGTATTGATCAAAAAGTAGTTTCTGTCTGTTGAGAAAAATGGAACTACAAGGCAGGCTTGTATTTGTTTCTGTTTCTTAATGCTTTGTACTTTTACATTATTCATGCACCTAGAGGCTCTGTATGATGGCCACATTTTTATAAATCCCCCAAATAAATACGTAATAGCCTGCTCAGAAAAGCTACTTTGGTTTACCCAAGAATTTGCCTGCTCATGTCTGATAAGTCCCATTTAGCTGTGCAAGCTAAAATACATACAATTTGAATGTCACTGAGTATGTTATAAATGATAAATATAAAAACAAGAGCTCCAATAGTCATGAAATCTTAGAATTGCTATTAGAAAGGCCTTTAGAGGTCACCTCATCTAAAACTACATAGCATAAATCACAACTATAACATCTTTAATATGTGTTGATCCAGCTACCACATTAAGACTTCCAGTGATGAGGACCTCAGGACTCCTAGACTCCTAGACAATTCATGTCATTTGAGGCAACTCTGATGGTTAGGAAATTTGCCTTTATAAGAAGTCAAAATGTTATATCCTGCAATATTAATTCATTGACCCTAGTTGTGACCGCAGAACAAAACTCATTTATCCCTTTCATAGGATATTTGAAGATGGTAATAACACCTTCTCCAGACTAAATATGATTAATACCTACAAATTGTCCTCACAAGACAATCACCAATTTTTATCAATGTACCTCTTAAAATGTGTCACTAAGAAGTAGGCAGAACATAAGATGTAATCTTATCAGGGGAGAATACTATAAGCCTATTACCTCCCTCTGCACACAAGATTATTATCTGCTGATTACCACACTACCAGAGATGTAGTGGGAAATGGTTAACAATCAGCTCTGGGGGAAGAACAGAAACAGAGGAAAGGAAAAGTTTAAATGAATATAATGGAATATAATGGAATCTACAATGGAATAAGAAATGATGAAAAGGCTGCTTTCAAAAAAGCCTGGAAAGACTGAACCAGGGAAAGAACCAGGAGAACATTGTACACAGTAATAACCAGATTATGTGATGATCAACTATGATAAACTTGGCTCTTCTCAACGATGTGATGATCCAATACAATTCCAATAGACTTGGGGTGGAAAATGCCATCCAGATGCTGAGAGAAAACTATGGAGATTAAATGTTTGAAACACAGTATTCTCACCTTTTTTGTTTGTTTGTTTGCTTTTTCTTTTTTGAACTTTTTTTTTCTTTTGGTCTAAATTTTCTTATTCCAGAAGACAAATATGTTTAAAAGGATTACACATAATTAACCTATATCAGACTGTTTAATGTCTGAGGAAGGGGAAGATAAGGGAGAGTAGGAGAAAAAATTTTAAAATCCTACAAAAATGAATGTTGAAAACTATCTTTACATATGTGTGGAAAAATAAAATATTGAGGGGAAAATAACTGGCACTTATCCCTATTTGCTTATAAATACCAAAAAAGCAAATATGTTTATATGGAATATATGTATATTATATACATACACAAACACAGATACATGTATACATAGTATACACATACATACTTTTTCATTCTCAATCACTCTGGGTTAAGTTCAATTTTCCCAAAAGTATAATTAAGACTCTCTAGCCCTAAAATCTCATGATTGGTATATGATAAAAGTATACTATAAAAAAGAATGTAGTGTCATGAGTAAGGTAAAAGGAAAATGCATGGTTATTTAATGTGGCGATAACATTGATCTCCGACAATGCAGAAATGCTTCAGGAAGTGATTGTAACCAGCCTAAAATCTTAACACTCGATAAGTCATTAATATGAATGAATTCACCTGTTCTTTTCTAGGGACAAACAAAGGTCTAGGGAAGTAAAGAAAGAGCAAGAATGAAGGTTATGAAAGGATGCTCATAAATTATGGTGGATGAATATAAGGTGTATTATTGTGCCATAGAAATAATAAAAGAGTGCACTTAAAAGAAACGTGGGAATATTTACATGAACTGATGCAGAATGAAGTGAGAACAACTTATTCAATAGCAACAACATTGCAAAGAAAAATTTTGTAAAACTTAAGAACTGATTAAAGCAATGACCAATCACATCTCAACAGCACTTATGACCTACCTCCTAAAAAAAGAAATTATAAACCCAAGAGATATGTAATTGTTACAAGAATTATACTTTTTTTAAGCTGGGGGTTAGTTGGTGAGAGGTATTAATGTTGCCAAAGGAACAAAAAAGAAAAATCTACCAAAGATGGTAGAAGACATTTAAAAGGGAATCACAAAAAAATCTAGATGGTTTTGAAAGAAACATGTTGAAGTTATTATATAGTTTTAAGAAAAAAGCAAGCTGCATGTGAGAGATTTGCAGATACACAAAATCACCTTTTCCCTATTCTATTATGTATATAGAATTGCTTTTCAGAGGTTTGTGAAATGCAGAATTTTTTAAAGCACTTTTTTTCAAAGAAAGGGAAAGAAAAAAGGGAAAAGAAGAAAGGAGAGAAGAATGGAGAGAAAGGAAGAGATGGTGGAAAAAAGGATTAAATGGGGTGGGGGGATTGTCCAAGCACTGATAGTATAAGGTTAGTGCAGCCATCACATATAATACATATCTATATCTATATTTTTCCAAAATTATCTCTTCTGAAGTTGTAGTCTTTCTGTCTCTCTCCTCTCTCTGTCTCTCTCTCTCTCTTTCTCTCTCTCTCTCTCTCTCTCTCTCTCTTTCTCTCTCTCACTCTCTCTCTCTTTCTCCCTCTCTCTCTGTATATATATATAGACAGGTGTATATATGCATATATGTGTGTGTATCGATAGATATAGATATGTAAGTATATAATTGACAAAGTGAAGTTACTTGTCATCTTGAGTAATATCTTCATTGTCATTTACCCTTGATGTTAGCCTTTGAACTACTGAGGTAATGATACTATGACTTATGTAAACTATATTTACCATAAAGACTAATTGGTATAAGAAGGCACAATGAATGACAAGGAACAAGGAAAACTTTCCCCTGAATTATTCATGAACTTTAAAATATATTAGATAATCATATTATATTATCAGATTATTATATCAATATATGAGATTAGCTCCTCATTTCACTTTATGTAGATATATTCTAAAAATGTCCTTCAACACTGCACAAAACTATTTCACCACAACAGCCATATCTATCAACTGACAGTGACTGGAGTTCCAGTTCTACTGAATTGTTGCCATAACTGTGTAATGAATTTCTCCTTTACAGTGATTCACATATCATTAAGAGATGTCTCCCCTTCACAGTTGATTTTGTGTCCTTTAACAGCAAGGACAGGTATTCATTACAATTGGAGAGCTTCATGAAGATGTCAACTTGACTCCATTGTCCTGTCTCAGCCTCAATACATCAAGGAGAAGACTTTAGGGTTCTAGATTTCTTGACTCTTTCCCACTCAGTTTTCTTCAATTTGGGAAACATATTCATTTTATACACACATCCCTTCCTTTATCATGCAATGTATTAAATTTTCCCTCAGTTTCATTTTGGCTCAAGATCAATATTTTGACTAAATTCATATCTTTGATATATAGCATTTCACTGGCAAAGAGTATAAGAAGCTATATATTATTTTGCTCTCAAGAAAAATGGGAATCTGATCTGGAGATTACCCACTAAGCGGTTGTGAGGATTTATTTGAATTCCCCTAAGAACCTGTTAGTGTATAATTTGTTGCAGAGGATTTATGACCCTCCCAAGAGATTTCATTCACTGCAGAGGAACATTTACCTGACATGTCAAAGATCTGCTACCGTACCTGGTATTGCTGTGTATTCACTGAGGAGTTGCCTTGGTCTTCCAATGGAGATTTGAGATCTTTGAATTTACCTGTTCCAGGTAGATCTTTCCCAGGAAGATCAATAAATTGCATTCCTTAATATTGATTGTGTTCTCATATAGCAATGCATCTTTATTAAAAAATATATATCATCTAAATCATACCTATTCTCTGAATAAGGAACTCATTTGAGAATATCATTCTTTCTAAGTCCACCTAGTTTTCATTAAGAACACCTTTTGCAGGGGCAGAGCCAAGATGGCGAACTGCAGACAGCGTACTCTGTGAGCTCCTGAGACCTTCCCTCAGATCCAGACAAATAGAGCCTCTGAACTGGTTTTGGAGTGAGGGTTCCACCAAACACTTGGACTATAATGCACTTCTATCAACAATCTACTTTGAAAAAACTCCAGAGAAGGTTAGCCTCAGGGGATCGGCCGCAATCAGACACCAAAGCGCAGCCTGGGCAGAAGTCAGACAGAGGTGGGTTTTGGACACTCAGGAAGCCCCTGGGAGATGCCTGGGCCACTTTGCTCTTCTTGCAGGCAGGTGCATTGGCAGATCTGCCTTTGGTAAAGGGTGGATTGAGAGCAGCTGAAAACATGGTCCTAGTGCAGATTTAGCTGCCCAGCCTCAGACCGGAAGTAAACTCGGCAAATTGCCCCAGGGAAAATTGAAACTGCAGCAGAATCCCCTGCTGGTTACTGATACTTCAGCTCAAAAGCATGAGTAAGAAGCAGAAGAGAGCTCTCATCATAGACAACTTCTACAGAGAAAAATTAGAGCAGTCCCCAGATCCTGAGATTCTGAAAACAATCCCAGATGAAGCCACAAAAGTGGACTTAGGCTGGTCTCCCTTTCAGAAAGTTTAACTGGAAGATTGCATAAAGAATCTCAAAAGAGAGCTAGAAGAAGAATGGGGAAGAAAATTGAAATCAGTGCAACAGAGATATCAAAAACTGGAAAACAGGACTGGTGAATTGGAAAAAGACAACAATTCATTGAAAAACAAAATTGGTGAATTAGAAAAAGAAAAAAATTCACCGAAAAGTAAAATTGGTGAAATGGAAAAACACAACAATTCACTGAAAAACAAAACTGGTGAATTGGAAAAAGACAACAATTCACTGAAAAATAAAACTGGCAAAATGGAAAAAGAATGCATTGAATCAAGAAATTCAACCGGTCAGCTACAAAAGAAGCTAAAAAAGATAACTGAAGGAAATAATACTTTAAAAATTAAAATTGAACAAATAGACGTAAATGACTCAATAAGACTTCAAGAATCAGTCAAACAAAAACAAAAAAATGAAAAAAATAGAAGAAAATATGAAATATCTCCTTGGAAAAAAAAACTGACTTGGAAAACAGATCCAGGAGAGACAATCTAAGGATTATCGGACTCCCTGAAAGTCACGATGAAAAAAAGAACCTTGATGCTATCTTCCAGGAAATCATGAAAGAGAATTGCCCTGATGTTTTAGAATCAAATGGCAAAATTGGCATTGAAAGAATTCACCGATCACCTCCAGAAAGAGACCCCAAAATTAAAACCCCAAGGAATATCGTGGCCAAATTTCAGGACTATTGCACCAAGGAAAGGATATTACAAGCAGCTAGAAAGAAACAGTTCAAATACTGAGGAACTGTCATTAGAATTACACAAGATCTCTCAGCTTCCACATTAAAGGATCAAAGGTCCTGGAATCAGATATTCCGAAAGGCAAAAGAACTTGGATTACAGCCAAGAATAAGTTATCCAGCTAGAATGAGCATCATCTTCCAGGGAAGAAGATGGTCATTCGATGATACAGGAGAATTTCACCTATTTCTAATGAAAAGACCAGATCTGAACAAGAAATTTGACGTCCAAATACAGAACTCAAGAGAAGGATAAAAAGGTAAAAAGGAAAGAACTCTTGAAAACTATATTTCTACTATAGGTATCCTTAAAGAATGGAGGTATAATTTGACTTTTATTTTATAATAATGGAAAAGAAATTAGAGGTGGAAGGGATACCATATTGAAAAGAAAAAGGGGGGAGGAGGCAAAATAAAGTAAAAATAAAGGAGGTAAAATAAGGCAAAATCTCATAAAGAGACATAGAAGATCTAATATAATTGAGGGAAAGTAGGGAAGGCGATGAGTATTGTGTAAACCTTACTCTCATTAGATTGGACTCTAAGAGAGTATATCAGACACATTTGGCTTCAAAGAAAGGCCTGACCCTCCTTGTAAGAAGGTGGGAGGGAAAGGAGGAAAGGAAATGGATAGACTAATAGAAGTATTAGGGGAAAGGTATAAAGGGGAGGGAGGGATTCCCAAGGGGGGAGGACTGTTGGTGGGAGGTGGTCATCAAAAACAAAGTACTGGGGAGGGGGGAAGGGAGAGAGGGGAAAGGGAAGAGAAAATCATAACTCTGGGTAAATAAAATGGCAGGGAATACAGATATAGTTATTTTAACTGTGAATGTGAATGGGATGAACTCTCCCATAAAATGGAAGCGGGTAGCAGACTGGATTCAAAGCCAGAATCCTACAATATTTTGTATACAAGAAACACATCTAAAACATAGAGATACATACAGAGTGAAGGTAAAGGGCTAAAGCAGAATCTTCTATGCTTCAGGTGAACAAAGAAAGGCAGGGGTAGCAATCCTTATCTCGGGTCAAGTAAAAACAAAAATAGATCAAATTAAAAGAGATAAGGAAGGAAATTATATTTTACTAAAGGGTACCATAGACAATGAAGCGGTATCAATACTAAATATATATGCACCAAGTGGTATAGCATCCAAATTCCTAGAGGAGAAACTAACAGAGATGCAAGGAGAAATAGACAGTAATACTATACTAGTGGGGGATCTCAACCTTGCTCTCTCAGAATTACATAAATCAAATCACAAAATCAATAAGAAAGAAGTTAGGGAGGTAAACAAAAGGCTAGAAAAGTTAGGTATGATAGATCTCTGGAGGAAATTGAATGGTGATAGAAGGGAGTATACTTTTTTTCTCAGGGGTTCATGGAACTTATATGAAAATTGATCATGTGTTAGGGCATAAAAACCTCAAAATCAAATGCAGAAATGCAGAAATAGTAAATGCATCCTTTTCAGATCATGATGCAATAAAACTCACATGTAATATAAGGCCAGCAGAAAATAGACCAAAAGTTAATTGGAAATTAAATAATCTAATCCTGAAGAATGAATTAGTGAAAGAGCAAATTATAGACACAATCGATAATTTCATCCAGGAGAATGACAATAATGAGACAACATACCAAAATTTGTGGGACACGGCTAAAGTGGTTATAAGGAGTAATTTTATATCTCTAGATGCTTACTTGCGTAAAACAGAGAAAGAGAAGATCAATGAACTGAGCTTACAATTAAAAAAGCTAGAAAAAGACCAAAATAAAAACCCTCAATTAAATGCCAAATTGGAAATTCTGAAATTTAAAGGGGAGATCAATAAAATTGAAAATAAGAAAACTATCAAATTAATAAATAAAACTAAGAGTTGGTTTTATTAAAAAACCAACAAAATAGATAAGCTTTTAGTTAATTTGATTAGAAAAAGGAAAGAGGAAAATCAAATTGTTAGTCTCAAAAATGATAAGGGAAAACTTTCCTCCAATGAAGAGGAAATTAGAGTCATAATTAGGAGTTTCTTTGCCCAACTTTATGCCAATAAATTTGATAATGTAAATGAAATGGAGGAATATCTACAAAAAATATAGATTGCCTAGATTAACAGAAGAGGAAATAAATTATTTAAATAGCCCATTTTGGAAAAAGAAATAGAACAAGCTATTAAACAACTCCCTAAGAAAAAATCTCCAAGGCCAGATGGATTAACATATGAATTTTACCAAACATTCAAAGAACAATTAATCCCAATACTATACAAACTATTTGAAAAAATAGGGAAAGAAGGTGTACTACCAAATTCCTTCTATGACACAGATATGGTGCTGATAGCTAAACCGGGCAGGCACAAAACTGAGAAAAAAAACTATAGAGCCATTTCCCTAATGAATATTGATGCAAAAATTTTAAATAAGATTTTAGCAATGAGATTAAAAAAGTTATCCCCAGGATAATACACCATGACCAAGTGGGATTTATACCAGGAATGCAGGGCTGGTTCAATATTAGGAAAACTATTAGCATAATCAATTATATTAATAACCAAATTAACAAAAACCATATGATTATTTCAATAGATGCAGAAAAAGCCTTTGATAAAATCCAACACCCATTTCTATTAAAAACACTGGAGAGTATAGAAATAAATGGGCTTTTCCTTAAAATGATTAGTAGTATCTACTTAAAACCTTCAGCAAGCATCATATGTAATGGAGTCAAACTAGAACCATTCCCAATAAGATCAGGAGTGAAACAAGGCTGCCCACTGTCACCATTATTATTTAATATTGTCTTAGAAATGTTAGCTTTAGCAGTAAGAGAAGAAAAAGAGATTAAAGGAATTAGAGTAGGTAATGAGGAAACCAAATTATCACTCTTTGCAGATGACATGATGATATACTTAGAGAACCCTAAAGACTCAACTAAAAAACTACTAGAAACAATTCACAACTTTAGCAAAGTTGCAGGATACAAAATAAATCCACGTAAGTCATCAGCATTTTTATATATTACCAATAAAGTTCAGCAGGAAGAGATACAAAAAGAAATTTCATTCAAAATAACTGTTGATAGTATAAAATATTTGGGAATTTATCTGCAAAGGGAAAGTCAGGAAGTATATGAACTAAACTACAAAACACTTTCCACACAAATAAAATCAGACCTAGACAATTGGAAAAAACTTAAAATGCTCATGGGTAGGCCGAGCAAATATAATAAAAATGACAATACTACCCAAACTAATTTACTTATTTAGTGCCATACTAATCAAACTCCCAAGAAATTATCTTACAGATCTAGAAAAAAATAGTAGCAAAATTCATTTGGGAAAACAAAAGGTCAAGAGTTTCAAGAGAATTAATGAAAAAAAAAAGGCTGATGATGGTGGACTTGCTGTACCAGATCAAAAACTATATTTCAAACAGCGGTCATCAAAACCATTTGGTACTGGCTAAGAAATAGAGTAGTCGATCAGTGGAATAGGATAGAATCACAAGACAAACTAGGTAATAACTACAGCAATTTAGTCTTTGATAAACCCAAAGACCCCAGCTTCTGGGATAAGTACTCAGTATTTGACAAAAACTGCTGGGAAAATTGGAAACTAGTATGGAAGAAAATAGGGCTTGATCCACATCTAACACCACATACCAAGATAAGATCTAAATGGGTTCATGATTTGGATATAAAGAGTGATACTATAAGTAAATTAGAGGAACGTAATATAGTTTACTTCTCAGACCTATGGAGATGGAATAAATTTATGTCCAAAGAAGAACTGGAACTTTTAATTGAAAACCAGATAGATAACTTTGACTGTATTAAGTTAAAAAGTTTTTGTACAAACAAAACCAATACAGTCAAGATTAGGAGGGAAGCAATAAATTGGGAAATCATCTTTACATTTAAGGGTTTTGTTAAAGGCCTCATTTCTAAAATATATAGAGAATTGTCTCATGTTTATAAAAATTCAAGCCATTCTCCAATCGATAAATGGTCAAAGGATATGAACAGACAATTTTCAGAGGATGAAATTAAAAGTATTTATAGTCATATGAAAAGGTGTTACAAATCACTATTGATCAAAGAAATGCAAATCAAGACAACCCTGAGGTACCACTACACACCTGTCAGTTTGGCTAAAATGACAGGAAAAGTTAATGATGAATGTTGGAGGGGATGTGGGAGGGCTGGGACACTGATGCATTGTTGGTGGAGCTGTGAACGAATACAGCCATTCTGGAGAGCAATTTGGAACTGTGCTCAAAAATTTATCAAACTGTGCATACCCTTTGACCCAGCAGTATTTCTATTGGGCCTATATCCCAAAGAAATCATAAAGGAAGGAAAGGGCCCCACATGTGCAAGAATGTTTATGGCAGCCCTTTTTGTAGTGGCTAGAAACTGGAAACTGAATAGATGCCCTTCAATTGTAGAATGGTTGAATAAATTATGGTATATGAATATTATGGAATATTATTGTTCTGTAAGAAATGACCAGCAGGATGATTTCAGAGAGGCCTGGAGAGACTTGCATGAACTGATGCTGAGTGAAACGAGCAGAACCAGAAGATCATTATATTGGGCAACAACAATACTATATGACGATCAATTCTGATGGACATGGCTCCCTTCAGCAATGAAATGTTTCAAACTACTTCCAATTGATCACTAAAGAAAGCCATATACACCCAGAGAGAGGGATGTGAAATGTGGACCACAACATAACATTCTCATATTCTTGATTGATGTTTGCTTACATTGTGTTTCCTTTATCTAATATGTCTTTTGTGTAGATACAGTTTTTCTTGCACAACAATGATAAGTTTGGAAATATATATACATATATTTGATTTGCCAAGTATTTTAACATAATTAACATATAATGGATATCCTGCCATCTAGGGGAGGGGTGGGGAGTTGGGGGGAAAAATTTGTAACAGAAAGCTATGTAAGGGTTAATGTTGAAGAATTACCCACACATATGTTATACAAATAAAATTTAAAAAATAAAAAGAACACCTTTTGCAGTCTCATGCAGATTATTTAACATCACCAAGAATGCAATGCTCAAAATATATCATTTTAGATAAAGTCAATGCTTCTTATATCAATTTAATTTTCTAAATAAAAGAAAATTTAGGGAACTCTATAAATGTTTCTCAACAAAAATAAATTGATAGTATACATATCCTTAAGTGAGCTAAAGTATGATTAAAAACCCCATTAATTTAGATTCCAGTGATCTGGAATTAATAAACGTTATGACAAGAAATGCATTAAAAATTGATCTTTTTGAAAAAAAAATGAATAAAATCCTGACTAAATCAATCAAAAAATTTCTGAGAGATAAGAATTAAGTATTTGGTATAAACATTTTTTAGCAGTTTAGAAGCATCTAAGTAACAAACCCCACTCGAATAACAAATAATTCTTTTCTGTTCATAGAAGTTTATAATCAAATTGATGAAACGGACCTGGAAAAGCCATTTTGTCCAATGTTATTTTCTTAAATCAGGTGGTCACATGTTCATAGGTTGCCTACTGTTTTCCACCTAGCTAGACTAGCTCACACTAATTTCCTCTCTATTCTTTAGTTCATTCATCAGCGCCCTATAGTTTTGTTTTTGCATTTGTTTTCCAATTAAGCAAATATTTCTTAGGTACTTTTGATGTACACAACAGCTTATTTGACCAAACACTTAAAAAAAAATAAAATAAAAGCACTTAGTCCTAGACCTCAAGAAGCTTACAAACTACATCATGTATGTAAATCAAGATTATGCAAGACAGGCAGAGCCAAGATGGAGTAAAGCAGACAGGACTCTCTGTGACCTCCTCTGACCTTCTGCCAAGTGACAGCAGATTAAGCCTATAAACTGGTTTTGGAGTCAAAGCTCCCCCAAATATTTAGAGTACAACACATTCCCAGAAGAAGTTACCTTGCAAGAACTTGAGAACAGGTCTATTTTTAACGTGCAGGGGGACTGTTTGCTGACCCCGGCCACAGTGTGGGGAGACCAAGACAGGAAGCCAAGTGAGGAGTCAGAGTATGGCAATTTTCTGGCACCTGGAAATCTTCTATGAGCCTCTTAGGCTACTCTATCTTGGTTGCATGCAGGTGGTTTGGCAGATTTGCCTTTTGTAAAAGGTAAATTGTAAACCACTGAACCTGGGAAGAACACAGGACCTAGCCCTAATTACCCAGTACCAGAAATCAATCGAGAGGACTGCCCCAGGGCAAATTAAAGTATTTGTCACTACTTTGCTTTGAACAGACCTCAAGCCTTAAAAATGAATACAAAACAAAACCAAAAAAAAAAAAAAAAAACTCTCGTCATAGACAGCTTTTATGGAGAGAGAGAAGAATGGATCTCAGATCCTGAGTTACCTAAAAGTAAAGCAACTACAGAGGAAGCCACAATGGGACGCATGAGCTGGTCCCCATTTCACAAGGTTTTCCTAGAAGATTGCATAAAGAATCTTAAAAGAGAATTAGAAGAAAAATGGGGAAATTAAATGAGATCATTGCAAGAAGGAATGAAAAAAAGCATATAATGCTATACAAAAGAGATATGAAGAAGACATCAATTCACTGAAAAACAAAATTGGTGAAATGGAAAAAGAATACAATGAACAAAAAAATTCAATTGGCCAATTACAAAAGGAGCTAAAAAAGGTAAATGAAGAAAATAATACACAAAATTTAGAACTGAATAAATGGAAGTGAATGACTCAATAAGACTTCAAGAATCAGTCAAACAAAAATTTAAAAATGACAAAATACAAGAAAATATTAAATATCTCCTAGGAAAAAATAACTGACCTGGAAAACAGATCTAGGAGAGACAAGCTAAGGATTGTCGGACTTCCTGAAAGCCTTGATGAAAAAAACAAAAACCGAGACAATATTTTACAGGAAATCATAAAATAAAACTGCCCTTATATTTTAGAATCAGAAGGTAAAATAGCCATCCAAAGAATTCACTGATCACTTCCTGAAATTAAATCCCCAAGGAATACCGTGGCTAAATTTCAGAACTATCACACCAAGGAAAAGATATTACAAGCAGCCAGAAAGAAACAATTCAAATACTAAGGAGCCCCAATTAGGATCACCCAGGATCTATCAGCTTCCATCTAAAAGGTTCGAAGGGCCTGGCATCTGATATTCTGAAAGGCAAAGGGACTTGGATTATAGCCAAGAATAAGCTATCCAACTAAAATGAGCATTATTTTCCAGGGAACGAATAGCAATATTTATGCATGAAGAAATTTTTATATGTTATAAGATTCATTTGAGTGCTATGATACTTTTTCCTCTAAGTCTTGTCCCTAAGTTTCTTGAATTCAGAATCTTCAGCAAGGTCTGCCTTTTTTTACTCACTGACAAGTTCCTCCTGGGACTTTTATTTTGTGGAAAGACGGAAGATAACCTACATTCATTGACTTCATGTAAACTATTTGAGGGTAGGAATTGTATTTGTTTGCTTTCATTTGTATCCTCATTGATTATTATTGTGCCCAATGCATCATCCACACAACTGTGATTAATGAATATATCTTTGAGTACTAAAACGTTAGTATTAAGTATCATGGATTCCAAATTTTTGGATATTCTCAAAAGGAACAAAATTGTAGGTTTACTTTTTAACAAGTATAATTGAAAATTTTCCACTTATTTCTACTCAACTGACATTCACAAAAAAAAATTCAATTAATGAAGTTTTACATTAGCTACCTCTTCCCCACCCCCATTTTTTTGAAACTGTGGCTTCAAAAGGCAAATCCTGCTAAATACATATTGTTCCTGAGGTGAAAACCTGACAAAAAGCTAACCAGGAAGCAAAACATAATGAAATAAGAATTTTGAAGAGATGGGTAAGAAGGTAAAAATGGTCTCCTGAGTAAACACCAATCCTCACACTCTCCTTCATTTACTAAATATCCCTTTGATATTAGGTAGAAACATCTTAAAGAACTAACTAAAAGGATTTAGAAACTGTTAACCTTTTAAGCATACTATAACCACAATTATGGTAGGAAATGATTTACTTCTTTTTTTTATTGAAGCTTTTTATTTGTATAACATATGTATGGGTAGTTCCCCAGCATTGATCTTTACAAAGCTTTCCATTACAAATTTTACCCCCAGTCCCCTCCCCTCCCCTAGATGGCAGGAAGTCCACTACATGTTAATAATGTTGAAATACTTGACAAGTTATGCAAGAAAAATCCTATCTACAAGAAAAAAAGAAAATCAGAGAAAGGAAACACAATGCAAGCAAACATCAATAGAGATCATGAAAATGTTATGTTGTGGTCCATATTTCATATCCCTCTCTCTGGGTGTATATGGTTTTCTTCAGTGAACAACTGGAACTGGTTTGAGACAATTCTTTCTTGCAGAGAGCCATGTCCATCAGAATTGATCATCATGTAATACTGTTGTTGCTGTGTATGATGATCTCCTGGTTCTGCTTGTTTCACTCAGCATCAGTTCATGCAAGTCTCTCCAGACCTCTCTGAAATCGTCCTGCTGGTCGTTTCTTACAGAGCAATAATATTCCATAACATTCATATACCATCATTTTTTCAGCCATTCTCCAATTGATGGGAATATCTTCAGTTTCCAGTTTCTAGCCACTACAAAAAGGGCTGCCACAAACATTCTTGCACATGTGGTCCCTTTCCCTCCTCTAAGATCTCTTTGGGATATAGGCCCAGTAGAAACACTGCTGGGTCAAAGGGTATGCACAGTTTGATAGCTTTTTGAGCATAGCTCCAAATTGCTCTCCAGAATGGTTGGATCCATTCATGGTCCACCAACAATGTATTAGTGTCCCAGTTTTCCCACATGCCCTCCAACATTCATTGTTATCTTTTCCTGTCATTTTAGCCAATCTGACAGGTGTGTAGTGGTACCTCAGAGATGTCTTAATTTGCATTTCTCTGATCAATAGTGATTTGGAGCAACTTTTCATATGACTAGAGATGGTTTTAATTTCATCATCTGAAAATTGTCTGTTCATATCCCTTGACCACTTATCTATTGAAGAGTGGCTTGAATTCTTATATATATATATATATGATACAATTCTCTATATATTTTAGAAATGAGGCCTTTATCAGAACCATTAAATATAAAGATGATTTCCCAATTTGATGCTTCCCTCCTAATCTTGTCTGCATTACTTTTATTTGTACAGAAACTTTTTAACTTAATACAATCAAAATTATCTATCTGGTGTTCAATTAGGAGTTCCAGATCTTCTTTGGACATAAATTTATTCCATATCCACAGGTCTGAGAGGTAAACTATATTACGTTCCTCTAACTTGCTTACAAAATCCCTCTTTATATCTAGATCATGAACCCATTTAGATCTTATCTTGGTTTGTGGTGTTAGGTATGGGTCAAGCCCTAATTTCTTCCACACTAGTTTCCAATTTTCCCAGCAGTTTTTGCCGAATGGTGAGTACTTATCCTAAAAGCTGGGGTCTTGGGGTTTATCAAACACTAAATTGTTAAGGTTATTGCCTAGATTGTCCTGATAACCTATCCTGTGCCACTGATCGACTGCTCTATTCCTTAGCCAGTACCAAATGGTTTTGATGACCACTGCTTTATAATATAGTTTTAGATCTGGTACAGCAAGGACACCTTCATCTGCCTTTTTTTTTCATTAATCCCCTTGAAATCCTTGACCTTTTGTTCTTCCAAATGAACTTTGCTACTATTTTTTCTAGATCTGTAGGATAATTTCTTGGGAGTTTGATTGATATGGCACTAAATAAGTAGATTAGTTTGGGTAGTATTGTCATTTTTAGTATGTTTGCTCTGCCTACCCATGAGCACTTAATGTTTTTCCAATTGATTAGGTCTGATTTTATTTGTGTGGAAAGTGTTTTGTAGTTTAGTTCGTATAGTTTCTGACTTTTCCTTAGCAGATAGATTCCCAAATATTTTATCCTATCATCTGTTATTTGGAATGGAATTTCTTTTTGTATCTCTTGCTGCTGAACTTTGTTGGTAATATATAAAAATGCTGATGATTTATGTGGATTAATTTTGAATCCTGCAACTTTGCTAAAGTTGTGAATTGTTTCTAGTAGTTTTTTAGTTGAGTCTCTAGGGTTCTCTAAGTACACCATCATGTCATCTGCAAAGAGTGATAATTTGGTTTCTTCATTACCTACTCTGATTCCTTTTATCTCTTTTTCTTCTCTTATTGCTAAAGCTAACATTTCTAATACAATATTAAATAGTAATGGTGACAGTGGGCAACCTTGTTTCACTCCTGATCTTATTGGGAAATGATTTACTTCTAAAAATCATTTTTAGTCCATCTGAGAGAAAATTATCTAGTCTATTTTGTGAGAAATTAAGCTTTTCAAAAGCAGTCCTATCTCTAAAGTATGAATTCTATTTCCCTTGGTGTAGAAATCCTCACAGTATCCAGGTAAACTTTGAAGAGACAAAATTAGTAGATAAACATCCTAGATTTCTACAAAAGATACAATTATGCAAAAAGATAAAATTCATACAAAAAAGAAATTAGATACAAAAGATAAATTAGAAAGTTATTCTTCCTACCACAAATACTAATAGAATGTTTTCACATAAGAAGTTCATTGCTCCTCCTTTTCAATATTACTGAACTTACAGCAACTTATTACAGAATTATTTTGCAGGAGCACCTGAATTCTAAAATTCTGTAATATCTGTATGTAATATCACCTGAAATGAAGTTCTTAAAGAACCATGTGTCAAAAAGGATATGATTTTGAAAACACACCAAATAAAATAAAATAAAAATTTTACTAGAATCTCTAGCTTCTTGCCTTTGATATTTTCTTACTTTGGAATACTGAGTTATTTTTTTGCTTATTTTTTTTTTAATTTCTGTACCTGAAAATAGTTTTCTTAGTTTGAGCTCTATAGTCATTACTCCTACTTCAAACTAGATCACAAATCCATCTCATCAACTCTCTGCTATGAGCATTACCTAATATAAAAGATAATTGAGGTGGAGGGAAGTATGTTTTTCTCTTTGTTCTAAAGCAACTGGACCTT
Source organism: Myrmecobius fasciatus (assembly GCA_023553655.1). NCBI lineage: Eukaryota > Metazoa > Chordata > Mammalia > Dasyuromorphia > Myrmecobiidae > Myrmecobius > Myrmecobius fasciatus. The sequence continues at coordinate 59,632 of JAJPUD010001062.1, forward strand.
TATGAGGGTATGACCTTGCCCTCTCTCACCTCAATACATTTCAGTATTCATGCCCTACCTTCGTCCATGTTCCTTCCATGCTCCCTACCTGGTGAAATCCTTCATTTAAAGACCAGTTTAGAAATCACATTCTCTAGTAATCATTTTCCTTCACTTTAATTCACTTCAGTTTGTAATTCTGTGGGAGAAACTGAGGCACTACTACAGATTGGAGATTATTAATATTTTATTGATGATAATGGAGAGTTTAGAATCCATAGCTATGAGTGGGACTAAATGGGACGCTTGTCTCAAAGCACCCTGTCCCGGAGAGTTAGACTGGCAGCCATTAGCCAGCCATCTGGATCTCAAAGTATCCAACAATTAGTGAGTTTGCTCCAACAATTCTTATAGGACTCCAAGGGCTCAGGGAAACAGCAGCTCAAAAGGCAGAAGGAGGGGTAGGGCACTGGGGGGATTGGAGTTCCATGAAAGAACTATCAATTCAGTTCTAACAGGTTGGGGGTATGGAGGAAGGAGTATAAATTCTTTTAAGTTTGGGAAGAAGCTAGGAGCCACTGAGTCTGAAACCCAAAGATAAGGAGTATGTCTAGGTATTTGAGATAGGCCATCTGGAGGTTTTATGACTTTGTGGAATGCCAGTGGCCATTACTCTGCAGCCCAATTATCTCTGAATTGTCAGAAGTGAGGGATTGCTACCGAGGCCGAACATTTAAGGGAAACTGAGACAAAACAATTGAGGGAAACTGAGACATGGGAATTGTGGCACAACAAATTAAAAGTGTTACTCCTCAACTTGTGGAGTTCCCCCATCTGAGGAGATTATAGACTGCTGGCCATCTTTCAGATACAATGGAGGGACAGACACTGGATGACTTAGAAAAGTAGCCATTTCTCTCAAACTATTTCTGCTCACATTCAAGTAAGCAAATTTTCCTATTCTTCCATGGGAGACAATCAGGAAGGACCATTTGAGTGTGACTTCCAGAAGTATATGATAATGGAAAATAGCTTTTTTATGTAACCTTAGAGAGCAAGCCTGGAGAGCAGTTCTGCTATATTCACAAATATAGCCTATTTCACAAATATTCACACCTGGAGTACTGAGATATTTCCAGGTTTCCAGCAGAAGCAAATGTGTGTATGTGTGTGTACTTAGCTTAAGCTAAGAGTCTCAGCATTGGGAATAGTTCCAAGGGTTTAGGAACTAGACCTTCTTTGAGAGAGATGAAAATTCCCTGTTGCAGCATTGCTCCTTGGATGAAGCAAGAGCACAAGCATTTATTAAGCACCTAAATATGTCAGGCATTAAGCTAAGTCTTTCCAGCTATTATGTCATTTGATCCTCATCCTTCCACTCCATCCAGGGCTATGTCCAGTTATCCTGATATAAATCTTGCCATTGGACCTAGATGGCTCCAAATAAAAAAGTGGTGGCTCTTCCCTCACTTAAAGTCAATTCACTTGCATCATAATATCACCTTTCTGATTCCACAGTCCATTTCAAGAATGAAGGATAAACAATATAACAACCATGAAATTTGTTACTATAATACCCATTTTATAGTTGATAAAACTCAGGTAGATTGAAGTCCTCAGACTTGGAATTAGAAGTATCTGTGGACGGATTTGAACCACTGACTTCAGACCCAAGGCTCTAGTCACTGTCACTTAACTGACTTTTAGCTATCCCATATATAGCACTAAAGATTTATAAATCACTTTACAAATATCATCTCACTTGATCCTCATAATAACTCTAGGAACTAGGTACTATGATTATCCCCATTTTGCAGATGAGGGAACTGAAGAAGATAGAAGTTAACTGCAAAAGGTCACACTGTTATTAAGTGTCTAGGGTATCACTCTACAGTATAAGGGAAAAGACTATATATATATATATATATATGTGTGTGTGTGTGTGTGTGTGTGTGTGTGTGTGTGTGTGTGTGTATGTATTACAGCATCCTATTTGAGAATAGTCACCAAGTAGATTTTTTTTTTCTGAGGAGAGAGCCTTTAGGAGTCAAGAATGGGAGAGGGATTTCACCTGAATTTAATTACCACAAATTATAAATCTATTATATGAGTTATTGATATACAAATTACATCAGTCCCAAGTTTGGCTGCTTTTTAGGTGACAGCCAATTGATAACATGAGTGCTCTACATTTTTTCTGTAATTGCTTCACACACTCCTTTGAGACTTGAAGTATTTTTTTAATTGAGTAAAACAGAGGGTGTTTCATATAGTACTTTTCGTCCCCAGATGATAAAACAGATACTATGAGTCTATTTAGTGACTTACTGCAATGTTCCAGGTGAGGACAACAAGCCAAAGAGAGAAACTGTCCATTTTGTATTAAAGCCCCCAAGATTAAATCTAATTCCCATAAGCTCAGAGTCTTTTGGGAAAGGGAGATGATAACACACCAGTTACAAAAGCATTCTTTTCTTTCTTAAATTTTCTCATGATAGTTTATCTAAAGAGTACAATTTAAGAATGTGTTGAGGGTTTTTTGGGTTTTTTGGTTTTTTTTTTTTTTTTTGCTTTTTGCTGAGGCAATTGAGGTTAAGTGACTTGCCCAGGGTCACACAGCCAGGGAATGTTAAGTGTCTGAGACCAGATTTGAACTCAGGTCAAGAATGTGTTTTGAAGAGGAAAAAATAGGACTTGATATCAGCAACTTGCTTCATTTCAAAATAAGGAGAGAATTTTACCTGTGTATGGCGGACAGGAGGAGACCCTGCATTTATGCGATTTTAAAAGAAAATTGAGAACAAAAATCTAATTTCATGTCCAAATTCTGATGCTGTCATATGTTCGAAGAATGCTTTGAGACAGTTTCTATTTCACTGAAAATCTTTGGCAAAGAAAAAAATAGCATTTTAGCTAACTATAAACATTCACTTTTATTTTGTTAGTTAACTTCAAATTGAGTACAATGCAAGACATTGTTCTAGATTCTAGATATTTATATTGAAAAACTAAAACAATTCCTTCCCTTCAGGAGTTTATAATATAGTTGAACCAGGGAAAGAAAAGATAGAAATAAATAATATTAAAATTACATAGTAAATTACAAAAATATTACCCCCAAAATTATAAATAAGTAAGTATAAAGGAGGTCTACAGAGAGGCATGAGGTATCTAAGGAGGAAAGGATCTTTTCTTTGTGGTGATATGGAAATGGATGCACAAAAGATGAAGTTTCATTGAGGTTTAATACCTAAGCTACTTTTCTAAGGCATCCAGTGTCTGTCCCTCCATTGTATCTGAAAGATGGCCAGCAGTCTTTAATCTCCTCAGATGGGGGAACTCCACATACCTAAGGATGTCAGTAGATGGATGTAATGGTGCATACCAAACCACAGTGGCTGGAGAGGATGGAACATGATTAAAGAATAGTTCATTTAGCAGACAAAGTATGGGAAGGGAGAAAATTATTTTAAAATCTTGCTGTGTGGATGTGTTTGTGTGTGGATATGTGTGTGTGTGTGTGTTTTAAGATGGAGTGTATGATCCTTTGTGGGAGAGGGATTTCATCAAAATGTAATGATGTCAAATTGTAAATCTGATATAAGAATTATATAATACGATGTTTCCCACCTCTCCATATTGGCCTTTATTTCTCTCTACCATTTATTCCTTGCATGTAAAAATCTTACAAATTTCTAACCCTCTTAATTTAAATCATGCCGTGTTTCAAAGAGAGATGGCAAGATGGAAAATGTATGAGTTAGCCCAGAGGTGACTTCCTCTGAATTGTGTTTCTGCTTGGTCCTTGTGTTAATGTAAATGATTTGAGATGACTCATTTTAAATAGTCTTTCCCCCAGATGCTGCCCTGTTACCCTTATGCCAGCAAGTAACATTTCACAAGACAGATTTTGTTGCAATATTTCAGCCTTTTTGTCTCAGGAGTGAAATACTACAAATTATATTTTGTGATAGAATTTTGGATAGTGGCCACTGAGAATGAGGGAGAGTAAGAAGTAGAAAGCATATCCCAGATCTAAAATTCTCAACATGCACATGCTTATATTCAGTGACATTAATTTGAAAAAAACACATCATTTTTCCCATGTAGATTTTATAAAGAAGCCAAAAAGCTTTTAAGTAGAAATACAAAACTATTGTGACTATGCTTTGATGGGAGGAAAACATGGCATGGTACATGGAAGTTTAATTCCTGTTGGAACTCTGAAGAATGAGAATCTGCTATGGATGCTGAGGCCAGGGACTTTAGAAAAGAAAAATCAGAATGTGAACTGTGCCAGTTGAAATGATGCTAAAATTCAATATGATGCTCAATGTAGCAATGTAATTGCTACCCAAGGCTTCCAGCTACAGAATTTTTCCTGACATGGATCAAATCATTAGCTAAAATTGAAATGAGGTTAGGTAACTCATAATTTCTGTGAATTGTAAGAAAAAAAAGTGGGTCATTTGGCTTCATACATAACCCTGTCAAACATTTCTCATAAAGTAGGCATTCATTCAGTCAGTCAATCAACAAACATTATAATAGAAAGCACCATGCTAGTTTCTGCAAATACAAAAATTAAGGATATGACACAGTTCCTACAATTCAAGGAGTTTATTCTATTTGAGATCAAGCATGAAGAGTGACACAGCATATACAAAGCTAAAAATATTATGAAGTAGGTTGTGACAAGTGTAAAATAGGATTTAGACAAAATGTTCTAGAAATATTTAAGGGAAAGAACAAGTATAGCTGAAAGGGCTAAGAAGCTACTCAATATAACTGTGCCAAGCTATGAAATTAGATGATTCTGAAAGGCTGAGATGAAAAAGGATCTGAACAATCAATGTCTGTTGAATGATCTGTATCTGAGCTTGTGACAATTTGCCATTTACCCACATGCCTATATTTCGTGAGTCAGTATGATGAACAGAAAGGTTCTATTTAAGGCAACAGAACTGCCTTTCCATCAACTCCCTAAATCACAAACTACTAGGAGTAAGGTGACAACAAGAAAATTCTTGATCTAACCATTATAACTTCTAATCTGTTTGAAGTTGTGAAAGGATGAGTATACCAAAGTATGAAGAGTACTCATATGTGTTCAAAGTTCAGTATTATTACCAAGTGAAACACATTGCAAAGTTAATTTAATAGAGATTTAATGATTTGTATGAAAATTTGCCACAAATCACAAAATATCAGAGTTTCGAGGCATCTCAATTCTAGTGCAAACACAGTGAAACAAGAATGCCTTCTACCTAACAAATGACAATTCAACCTTTGCTTGAAGGCTTCTAAAGAAATGGGTCAAAGATGAGAGGGAGACTACTTCTAAAGGAAGCCTATTTTACTTTTATATAGCCAAACCATAGCAACCTAAGTACTTCTGGGGTCAACTGGGAAAAAGGGTAATAAAGACAAGGACAGAAAGTGAATCTACTTTGATGATCCTCTAAAAGTCTCCTGAAAGCTCAGGAGTACAGGGTGGTAAAATTATAATGATTTTCAAGTAGAAAATGTCTACTACCCAGGATGTAGAAGTTATAAGCTACAGTACAAAGAGGGCTGAATTTGCAATTAGAGACCTGGACTTCAAAGAATACTGGGGTTCTAGGACATTAAAGTGGTACTGAGATCCAGAAATAGATAGGAAAGATTCTAGGAAAAACTGGAAAATTTTACCAAGACATCAGCCAGGCCTATCCCTACTCTAGTTAGACCAACTCTTTAAGAAGCATTTTCTTACGGAATTATAAATGATTTTATAATTTCCTGCCTTCATGCAAGGATCTGGATCTCTTTCAAGATTACTTCTAGTTTTATGATTCTTCCATTTATCCATATAAGATTTAAAAGAACAGAAAGGATTAGAAAAATATATTTTCTTTTTTCTATAGATACCCTTTGAGAAAAAGAAAATGGATAGCAGTTTTTGATCAAGTTGTTCTGACACAAGAAGGAAAATAGTTCCAAGGAATAGTACTCTTTACAGACATGCTTAGATTAAAGGCTCATTTTACACTAGGCATTTTCAATTTGAAAGGAAAGGATTTTCCTCAGAATACAGAATAAAATGGCTTTATTCTATCTATCAATGCTTAACACCTCCACTGAAGTCCTATTTCAATGCCTTATCAGAGTGTGTGAAGATGAGTCTGGTTTTTGAAGACTATGGCAGAAGAATTTAATTTCTGACTGGCTCTCCCATGATGGGAAGACTTCAATGGTGGGCTAATATTTCCTAACTAACCTAAGATGCTAAAAATTGTTCATTTGGAATTTTACCACCAAGAGATGATTTAATAACTTGTTATACTATCTACTAGACTATTTAAAATGATTAAAATTCCAAAATTAAAAAGTTAAAGGTGAAATTAGTAAGTATTACCTTGTCAAATCCCCTAGTCCAGTTGCAGAATCTGCCAAGGAGTTAGATGGGACAGACAGGTCCAGGGAGAATAGGAAAGGAAGGTAAAGGCATTATGGGCATATTTTAACTCCAAGGCATTTCAGTATATTTCAAAGGGAAAAATGTAATTTAAAATATGGAAGGCTTGAGACTTCTATAGGGGGAATAAGGATGGGAATAAGCACTTATATTAAGTGCCTAATATCAGTCATCTGCTGTGCTAATATTATCTCACTTGATCCTCACAACAACTCTGCAAGGTAGGTTATATTATTATTATTATTGTTATTGTTATTATTTCCATTTTACAGTTGAGGAGACAGGGACAGTGAGAGGCCAAATGTATTGTCTAGAGTCACACAGTTAGTATCAGAGACCAGTTTTGAACTCAGCTCTTCCTGACCAGAGTTCCATCTACTGTCCCATACTACTTGGAATATTGAAATGTAAATTCTGACATAGAAGATTCAATTCTGTAGAAGAAGCAACAATACCCAATTTCAAAATCATCTTAGAGAAGCTATAACACTACTAACGATTTTTGCTCAGTTAGTAGATCAGCAATCACAAGGACAGGAAATACATTTTGATAAATCATCTATTCAGGAATCAGAAGACTTACTCAAGGGCTTGATGGCACAGTGGAGAGAAAACATGGCTGGAGTCAGAAAGAGTTCAAATCCAACCTCAGATACTTACTAGCTGTGACCCTGGGCAAGTCACTAAAACCTATTTTACCTCAGTGTCCTCATCTGTCAAAAGAGTTAGAAAAAGAAATGACAAAACACTCAGGTTTTCCAAGAAAACTGCAAATAGAATCATGAAGATTCAGATACAAATGAAATAACTGAACAACAATCTTTTACTTATATTAACTATCTATCCTTCTTGTATCTCTGAATCTGCTTCCTCATTTGAAAAAAAAAGGATAACAATTCTGTTATTGAATTGTAATAGGGATCAAAAAATATAAAGGAAATGAAAGTCTTTTGTAAATAAATCTACAGTATAGACAAGGTGTGGCCTTACAACTAGTATCACTTTGCAAGTGACAACAACCCCTCCCTTATTCAAAGTTCTACTTTAAAATTACCGGAAATATGCAAATTTTTTTTCATTTTCATTTTTCCCCAAACTAATTAAAACCATAAAATGGAACTATCAAAAAGGCTATTACTTTTCCAGATATTTTTTGATGAAAAACAAGTTAGGTACTAATTCCCTTTAAAGAGCCAGAAGATATAGTAGTAGTGGTAGGCATGGAATCAAGAATATCTGAGTTAAAATATGGCCTCAATCATTTACTATGTGAGCACAAGCAACTCACACAGCCATTGTCTACTTCAATTTCCTCAATTATAAAAAGGAGTTAAAATTGGCATTTACCTCCCAGGATTGTTGTGAAAATTAAGTGAAATTATTTGTAAATTATCTGGCAAGTACTATTGTTTTTTAGTGGTATCAGTCTTGTCCAATTCTTCATAACCTCACTTGTGATTTTCTTGTCAAAATTCACTTTAGAGATGGGGAAACTGAGGCAAAAAGGATTAAATGATTTTTGACTTCCCAGATCACACTCCTAGTAAGTGTCTAAGGTCATAATTGAACACAGATTGTCCTGATTTTAGGCCCAGCACTCTATTCACTGTACTATCCAGCTGCCCATAATGTCTACTTTTTAAATACAGGCTTTTTCAGTTATTATTACTTGAAGAGATCTCACAGTACAACTATCTCAACCCATAACTGAAGAAAAATCCTGTCTACATCATGCTCAACAAGGAGTCAGCAAGACTTAATTTAACTTCACATCCCTACTCCACCCCTGTGGTAGAATCTACTACTTCCTGATGCCCCCAATTCTACTTCCGGATTACTCCAGTCATTAAGATTTCTCCTTAATGAAAAACTGACTCCTGCTTCTGCAATTCTCACCTCTTGCTTGTATTTGCCATTTAAGGTCAAGCAGAACAGATCTAAATCCACATTCAAGGTACAGTCAGTCAAAGATAACTAAGATTTCTACCTTAAGTCTTAAGTGTGACAAGATCCTTCAACCTATCCTCACACAGGCTTGACTATGAGACTCTTTACCATATTGGTTGCCTTCCTCCAGACACTCTTCAGAATATTCCAGGTGTCTATCCAGGTCAGAGGACAATATAATTATCATGTTGCTAGTCCTGTATCTCTCTCTCTTCCAGAATAAAGCCTATCATTGCATTATCTAACTCATCTGACTGTCATTAGTAACAGGAAGAATAATCATAATTTCTTTAAATTACTCTTAGGATCCTTTCATTTATATAATTACCTATATTATTTCTATTGTTGGGATTTTTTTCCATGTCACATTACTGAAGGTACTAAGAGGAGAGGATTCAAATTATGAGAATGTTATACTATTGTTAGTTCATTTGGTAGTATGCAATTTCTTCTGTATATAACAAGAAAATTTCTGGTAAGTACAAAGCCTGCCAGTCCTGAGGTGTTACATTTGCACAAGTAGCTGGACTAAAGGATTTTAAGTATAATGTTGACTATCATAGATTGCCTTGAGGAAACAAGGCAAATAACTAAAATAACCCAAATAATATGATGTTTAACATGAGCATCTATTACATTAAAAAGGAAAACAGAATTATTTAAAACACTATAGATTTATTTAAAAAAGAAATAACCATTTTTACTACATAAGTAACAGGAAAACCTTGTTTTAAATCCTGCCTCTGAAATAATAAGTGTATGGTCCTAGTCAAAAACACATAACCTCTTAGGTCTCCCTGATCCCCATTAAAAAGGGATGTTTGGAGAAGTGGGCCTGGGAAGATCAATTACGTTCAATGTGTTGAATGTAAGGGTTATTAAGGCAAAGACACAGAGAAATGTCTAGGGAATCCCCCAAAATTCCAGATGGATGAAAAAACCTTTTCTTTTTCCAAAAAAAAAAAAAAGGAATAGGGGCAGCTAGGTGGCACAGTGTATAGAGCACCAGCCCTGAAGTCAGGAGGACCCGAGTTCAAATCTGGTCTCAGACACTTAACATTCCCTAGCTGTGTGACTCTGGACAAGTCACTTAACCTCAATTGCCTCAGCAAAAAAGAAAAAAAAAAAAAGGAATAAGTTTCAAGAGGGTTATTATACTAAATGCTTTATAGAAGTCATAGAAAATGACTAAGACTCTAAGCTGCATTGGTAGTAGAGTTTCCCCACAGAGCTACATTACATAAATGATAGCAGAGATCTAGTGAGGGTTTTTTTTTTTTTCATGTAAAACTCAATGTATTTGATTTTCAATAATATTATACCTGAATAAAGAGCCTTATTTATAAGCAATATATTCATATTGACATAGTTATTTAGGCTCATCATTTTGGATTCATCTTTGAGTTATTTTTTTTTAATTTGTACTTTCAAATAATCAAGTCTTCCTTTGAAACATGTATTTTTAAAAATCAATGACATTTCAAACCATAAACTAACTATCTGAATGTAGGAGATGAAGATATGATTCAAAAATGATGAGACTAAGTGACTATAGTAAAAGGAATGCTACTAGCTTCCATTTCTATAACACTTCCAGATTAATAAAATACTTTTCTTCACAATAACCCTGTAGGTAGGAATTGTGAATAGCCCTATTTTATAAATGAGGAAACTAAGGTTAAGGACATAAAGTCACTTGTCCAAGATCACACAACTAGTAAATATCAGAGTCAGGACCTGAATTTAAGTACTATGATTCCTATACCCTTTGCAGCATAAAATGCTGCCCATTAAAAGGAAAAGTTAGGAGCAGAAGGTCATTTCATGTGTTGAGAGGAATATGAATCTAGTTTGGGATGTACTGTGTCAAAGGCTATGCTGAAGTCACATAAAATATCAACTGAAAAAATTGCCCTTCGATTGGCAAGATGGTTATAATAAACATCTCTGCCTCCAGCCTTGTCTTTCACACTCATAGATTCAAAATTAATCTTAAATTTTTACCATGTCATTGTCCTATTCCCTCTCATTTTTTTCTTTCTCCCCCTCATTTATATATGTGTGTATATCGTTTTTTCCTCTAAGGAAATCTTACATTTATATTGTATATAATTCTTATGTAATTATTTGTAGGTTGTTTCCCCCCTTATTAAAATGTGAACTTCTTGAGGCCATATATACATATTTTTGTCTTTTATATCCTCCAAAATTTTTCACAGTGCCTAGTACTTAGCACCTGCTTCATAAACATTTATTAGCTTACTAACATGGCATAATAATAAGAATCAATTAACTTCTCTGATAAAATATTATAAGAATGGCTTTTTTGTCTTCATATCTCCAGTATCTGATACATTTCCTTGCATACAATAGATATTTAATCAATGTGTATTGAATTGTCTTCAATGATCTGATCAAATTTATGAAATTCTTGCTGACAAGTCACTCTTCATATAAGATCAAGTGAAAACTACTTATTCTGATATCCAAGGTCTCCCATAACTATCCATTTCCAAATTCATTTTCTTTCATTTACTCTACAACATGAATTAATATTTACAGTCAGTCCAATCTCCTTAAAATTCCTCCAATATGCTATATTCATTTCTTTCATTATACTTTACACTTACTCAGATGTTACTGAAATGTTGTCTTTTACTCATATCTTATTGAAATGTTCTATACTTGCTCCAGTTCCCAGTGATCTCTCTCTGCTTTCTCACAATTCCCACAATCCCTATTTTCCTTAATACTTATTGGGATATTTAATCAGGTGGGTTGTAGAATTATAAAATTTAGAAGGAAGAGATTTTTAAGATCATCTAGTCTTTACCTCTTCATCTTAACTATGAGTAAAATAAGACCTAGATAAATGAAGTGATTTGCCAATGTCACACAGGTAATAAATCACAGAGCTAAAATTCAGCATTCCCCCACTCCAAATCCAGGGGAAAGACTGCAAATTAGCCCAGCTCTGCTAGATTTCAACTTTAAATAAGATGCTCCTGAGGCAGATGCCTCCAGACATCTCCCTATCCATTTTCTAACTTCTTCATATATGAGGGTGGGGGGACTATCTTTTTTTATTTTTGTACTCCAAGCACTTAGCAAAGTGTTTGGAATAAAGTGACAGTTAATAAATGTTTTTAATTGAATTAAAGGAACATTTCTGAAACTGAATTAAAAAAAAAACACTTGTGAGGAAGAGATCCACCTCTATCTTTACTACCATAATTCCCCTCTCCCCCTCCAAAAAAAAAATCAGGAGTATAATGAATTATAACTTTTATTATAAATTGAATCCATCTGGATTAACATGTGCTCAGCATACTTGTTCATTAGTTATAAAGAATTCTTATTCCACAATGTCCTCACACCACAGTGATGTCTTTTTAAATTTTCTGATAAGCATGAAAATGCTCTATAAAATGAATGTGGGTCATACTAGTGGTTCCAAGTTACAAGTAAAAAGAGAAAAATTGATGAAGAGTGGTGATGGGAATGATCAGAAGTCAATTCCTCTGAGCAAACCTAGGACATTTTAATCATATTTATTCTTTCATTTGCCTGTAAAGCTTCAATTTTATCACATCAACTCAAAATGAACTATTTGGTTCATACATTTCACTTGAGAAGGTAGCCAAAATACATAAATTCATACAGGTAGAACAAAAAAACTTATGAAAAATACAGCTCTTAGCCTTACTTCTTGGGACAAGTATTAATATTGGGGAAAATGCTTAGAGATCCTTTTATGAAACACTGCATATCTACTATTACTGCCATGAATTCATGTCTCCTTTTAAAAAATAGATTCCATTACTAAAGAAATAGCTGAGAGAAGGAACTCAAAGACACAGGTTATATTTTCTGCTCAGGCTTTGAACAGGCATTTGATAAAGTATCATATAGAAGGCTCACATGAAAGCCAGGATTTATGAATTACAGAAAAAAGAAGTCACTTGAAAATGAGGTAGAGAAGAGAGCAAAGAGATGATTAGTCATCCTGACAGACAGTCAAAAAATAGGACTCAGCATAGGGAGAATACCATGCTGTCCCCAGAGGAATTAGTTTTGAGGATACTTCTTTCTCTTTTTCTCTATCACATGTGCACATCAGCAGGTCTCTAATCCTTACTTAGTTAGGAGCTAATTTTTATTTCTTAAAAATCTTATCAACATTAAGCTTGAGTAGGGTTTGAGATAAGAGAGGACAGCAGATTGAAGAAAGTGTAAGCCACTGATAGTGAAGGAGGAAGACAAAAGGAGATTCCAACTGTGAGCCCTTTCCCTCTGGTGTCCTTGAAAGGCAAAAGAAGAAAAGTCAGCTGACTCAGTGACATGCTTAAGTCCTAGTGAAAACAGTTGAAAATCCAGTCCTCAAAAATATAACACAATTTTTAACTTAGCATATAAGGCTTTTCTAAGTCTTGCTTTGCTGAATCTATACAGCAACTAGCTGGGGAGACTACCATGTAATGGTTCAAGGTCTCTTTGTAGATCATGATATTCTGGTTGAGTAATCCAACACAGAAAAATATTTCCCCAAACACATAACTTCATTGATATTGGGAATTCCTAGGTAAACAAATTCCATCTATCAATGGAGGTCAATATCCTACTTATGAACAACTTAGAGAGTTACCTGAGACCTGAGGCATGGAGAGGTTGCTTGATTTTCCCAAGGTCACACAGCAACTGTTGAAGAAGAGAAGGAAGAGAATATTTAGGCAATAGTCATCACTTGGGTACTTTCTAGAATCCAAGTACTAAATGGGTGACAGAATGCCAAATAACCACCAAATTCCCCATTCAATATTAATTTTTAAATTCTTCTAGTGGAAATATGAAGTGGAAAATTGAAAAAGAGTGATGTGATCAGTAAAAAATTTTTAAAACCATAAATGGAAATAAGAAGTGGTGGAAATTTTTATAATTAAAATGCAACAGTTGTTAGTAAAAGCTGAATGAATGGTTCCTGGAATGAATGTTCCATTCCAGCTCACCTCTTCCTTACTCCCAGCAATCCTGACTCTACCAGATAAAATCTTTCGAGTTGTGTTTTTTTTTAATTGTCATTCTTAATGACCTTTCTGCAACCTTCTGGCAATCATTATTTCCTTGATACTCTCCTTTCTCTAGTGGTTCTTTTTTTTGGTGACACTGGAATTTCCTGGTTCTCTTCCTATTCTTCCTACTCCTCAGACTCCTTTGTTGGATTTTTCTTCCCAGAAAGGCACATTAAATAGGCATGCCCCCCCCCCCAGGTTCTGTCCTGGGCCCTCTTCTATTCTATATTATTTTACTTGATAATCTCATCAGACCCATACCTAACACCACATACCAAGATAAGATCTAAATGGGTTCATGATCTAGATATAAAGAGGGACTTTGTAAGCAAGTTAGAGGAACGTAATATAGTTTATCTCTCAGACCTGTGGAGATGGAATAAATTTATGTCCAAAGAAGACCTGGAACTCCTAATTGAACATCAGATGGATAATTTTGATTATATTAAGTTAAAAAGTTTCTGTACAAACAAAACAAATGTAGACAAGATTAGGAGGGAAGCATCAAATTGGGAAATCATCTTTACATTTAATGGTTCTGATAAAGGCCTCATTTCTAAAATATATAGAGAATTGTCTCATATATATAAGAATTCAAGCCACTCTTCAATAGATAAGTGGTTGAGGGATATGAACAGACAATTATCAGATGATGAAATTAAAACCATCTCTAGTCATATGAAAAGTTGCTCCAAATTACTATTGATCAGAGAAATGCAAATTAAGACAACTCTGAGATTCCACTACACACCTGTCAGATTGGCTAAAATGACAGGAAAAGATAACGATGAATGTTGGAGGGCATGTGGGAAAACTGGGACACTAATACATTGTTGGTGGAACTGTGAACGGATCCAACCATTCTGGAGAGCAATTTGGAGCTATGCTCAAAAAGTTGTCAAACTGTGCATACCCTTTGACCCAGCAGTGTTTCTACTGGGCCTATATCCCAAAGAGATCTTAGAGGAGGGAAAGGGGCCCACCTGTGCAAGAATGTTTGTGGCAGCCCTTTTTGTAGTGGCTAGAAACTGGAAACTGAAGGGATGCCCATCAATTGGAGAGTGGCTGAATAAATGATGGTATATGAATGTTATGGAATATTATTGCTCTGTAAGAAATGACCAGCAGGACGATTTCAGAGAGGCCTGGAGGGACTTGCATGAACTGATGCTGAGTGAAACGAGCAGAACCAGGAGATCATCATACACAGCAACAACAGTATTACATGATGATCAATTCTGATGGACATGGCTCTCTGCAACAAAGAATTGTCTCAAACCAGTTCCAATTGTTCACTGACGAAAACCGTATACACCCAGAGAGAGGGAAATGAAATATGGACCACAACATAACATTTTCATGATCTCTATTGACATTTGCTTGCATTGTGTTGCCTTTCTCTGATTCTTTTTTTTTCTTGTAGATAGGATTTTTCTTGCATAACTTCTCAAGCATTTCAACATTATTAACATGTAGTGGACTTCCTGCCATCTAGGGGAGGGGAGGGGACTGGGGGTAAAATTTGTAATGGAAAGCTTTGTAAAGATCAATGTTGGGGAACTACCCATATATATGTTATACAAATAAAAAGCTTTAATAAAAATAATAATAATAATAATAATCTCATCAGCTGCCATAAATTCACTTATCACTCTATAGATGATTCTCAAATCTCTTCATCAAGGTATAACCTTTCTCTTGACCCCAAGTCTCTCATCTCCAACTGGTTTTCAGACACCTGATCTGATATGCAAGTATGATGTCCTATAAACATCTTAAATTCAACATAGATGAACTCATTGCCTTTCTCCAAAAAATTTTCAAGAGATATCATCCTTCCAGTCACCCAATCTTGCAATTTAGGCATCATCTTCAACCCCTCACTCTCTCTTAGTCTCCATACTTAGTATTTTTTGACTGGACTTTTTTCATTTTTTAACTTTTAGGACTCTGAAGAAAAATTGCATAAATTGAGGAACTCTGACAATAAGGCAAGCCTAATAACTACTTGATCATGACTTCTTAATAGATCTCACTGTTCTGACTGATTGGGACCCTCTCAGTGAGATCCCATATTACAGTAGCACCATTCAAAACTGCCTCAGTTCAGAAAGTCCTTGCATTTCCTTTATTAAACCCCATTTTTAACATTTTTTAAACTTGAAGGATTTATATTTCTTGAACTTAGGTGTGGGACTTAAGATTCATCACAACTAAATTTTATAGACTAGGCTTACTGTTCCAGCCATCATAATTCTACAAAACTCTAATCGTTATATCTATGAATAAATGGAGTTATTTCATTTGATGTCTAGATTAATCTATATATTATATGAGAATGTCTTCTTTGTCTTCATCTACCAAATGGAGAAATACATTCAAGAAATGCAAAGAAGAATTCTTATGGCATACCATTATTCCATAGATCTCTCCCTTTGATTCATTATTCTTTGGGTATGACCATTTCATAATCTAAGAATCCATCTAAATCTATTGAAATATGTTGTCATGTTGATGTTGAGTAGATACAAACCAGACTAGGCTGGTTCTTGGATGACAGACATTATCACCAGACCCAATCTTGAAGCCTTTACACCTTAGTAGGACCTTCTAGAATTTAAAGACTATTGATATTGTCATCAATAACGAGGGTCACCTTCACACCATGATAACATATCAAAGGATTTTAGCAAAAATACAATCATATATGAAAATAATTTCTAAAAAGATTCTAAATTTATCAATCAATAGAAAATAGCAATTAGAGAAAGAATTCCAGATGGAGAGATTACCATAAGCAAATTCATGGAGACTAAAATAAAAGGCTATATCCAAGGAAAAGGTGGGACACTGAAATGGCTATAGTATAATATCCCCTTTTCAGAGGAGTAGAAAATAATTTGTATAGTTTAGGCAAAGCAAGATTTAGAAAAGCCTTGGATACTAAGGTATAATTTGTGTTATATTTTAAAGACTGAGTTTTCAAGTGTTTTCACTAGGTCTTAAAGCAGGTCAGTAAGAAAAAAAAGCAATTACAAAGTAACCACCTAAAGCATGCTGAATTCACTCTCTATTAATCACATTTTTGAAATGCTAATAGCCCCCTGGATACAAATTTCCCAGTTTCCAAGAAGACAACATTTTTACTTTATATGTAGAAACAGAATGACTGTATTCAGATTTGATTCTTTCAAATTACCATTACAAAAAAAAAAGAAAGAAAGAAAGAAAGAAACAGTTAAATCCAAACTTTTGATTAAAGGAAAAAAAAAACTTTGGAGAGTTGTGGCTTTTTCTCCACCCTCTCCCCCTTGATATGAGACTTTAAAAATAGCTTCTACTTTAGCTTTTATATGAACTGAATAAGAACATATGACAATAGTGTGGTAATTTGGGGGCCAATTTTCTTTAAATACCTCTTCGGTGAGATATTGAACCCTTTTGATATTTGGAAGCTTCAGGATTTAGGACTCTGAAGAAAAACTGCATAAATTGAGGAACTCTGACAATAAGGCAAGCCTAATAGCTACTTGATCATGACTTCTCAATGGATCTCACTGTTCTGACTGATTGGGACCCTCTCAGTGAGATCCCATATTACAGTAGCACCATTCAAAACTGCCTCAGTTCAGAAAGTGTCTGCATTTCCTTTATTAAACTCCATTGTTAAAGCCTGATAATTTGGCTGTAGGAATCAGTGGGAGCAGATGTTCAAGTCACAAGCAGAGAATTTTTTTTAATATTCTTTTAAATGTCTCACCTGCCTATTCAGTCACTAGTTGAAGTGAAGGTGGGGAAAGAAGTGAGAATCATAGGGAAATTCCATTCCTTTCTTCTAATTCTCAAGTCATTTTTATGTCTCACAGTTAAAGTGAATCCAGTTTGTTATAAGAAACTAAGGTTATCCTTGATTTAAAAAAAAGCACGCCAAAGCAAGAGCTGATAGAAGCTTTCTCTGTTGGAGGAAGCAATATAATAAAATACAAAGGCTCCTGGATTTGGAATCAATAGTCCATGGTTCAAATAAGGATTCTATCATTTACTGCATATGTGACTTTGGACATTTATCTTTCTTAGCTATACAAATGAGAAACCATAATTTTCTGTATTGTCTTGAAAGACTGAGCAGTTAATTTCATCACCAGATCCCAAGCCTTGAAGTCTTATATGTATCTTCCTATAATCTTATATGCCTCTACTTGTTATAACCAAACTAGTCTTTACCCACAAATATGGGCATAGTATATGCTATGATGGCATTTTAACTATATGTATTAACAATGGGCAAGGTCTGATAAGGAGTATGGAGACAGTCTGAATGCCAGAGGATAAATGTCAAACTCAATGAACAAAGATAAAACCAAAATCATTGAAAAGAAGATGATACAAATGAGGCATAAATAAAGTTATGAGTTAATGCCTTATGCTAATCTAAGACATTTTGAATCATTTTCTACTCCTTTTCAATTAGGAACTATAAGCAGTAAATATTTATATTGATTGTTTCTTTTATACTCCTTTGTATTGTTAAGTAACTTCATAAGGATATTATCATACAGTATTTAACAACTCTTAAATCACAGTTTTTATAGTAGATTGAGGTAGTTTGTCCATCTTGCCTTCCTATGTTTGCTTCCTCCCTTCTGCATATATAAAGTTCCCGACTAGGTATCTCTTTGATGGGAATACTCTTTGTGTTCTTTCCAAATTATTTCCAGAGAATTCAAGGACAGAGTGGCAGATTTTGAAAGAAAAAAAAATGGCCGATCAAAACTCTCTAAAATGGAATTGGTTTACCTCATGAGATAGTGAGTTGCCTAGAATTGGAAGTCTTCAAGCAAAGATGGAAAAAAAAAACCACTAATTGGGGATGTTATAGAGAGAATTTCTTCTTATAAACTAGTTAGGTTGATGGTCTCTAATGCCCATTCCAACACTGAGCTTTCGTGATTTTAAGAGATTTAGCAGGATTTGAATGAATTCTTTAGAAGAAAAATGCACATTTCTATCCTGACTAAATATGCGCAAAGAGGGGTCTAAAACAGAAACCCTTTAATATTCTCAACATAAGAAAGATAAGCAAAAACTAAAACTAAACTTTTTGGTTCTAAGAATAGGGAAGTTTCCTGGTTCGGTAAATATCTTTTAAGTCTCTGAAGCTACAAAAGTGAAACTCATTCTGAATATTATTAGTGCATCCTTCTATAATTTGCTATTCCTAATTGCCCCCATTTTTAATCTCCTGTGTTGCTAATGCACATATTTTGTATAATTTATACTTGTTTCTCAAAACCAGTTGTTAGTGCTCAGATCCTTTTTTGAAAGACATTATTGTTATAAAAACACATGACCTTAATGTAAAATATTAATAAACTCCATATCAAGAATGTTATAATCGTTTAATGAAATTAGATGTCTATTTTTTTCAAGAATACTGTAGAAGAGATTCATACTTAAAGTAGGATATTGGACTACATGGAATTTGAGGCAAATTGTGTCTACAAGTCACTTTGTCAAATATTTATTAAATATCATCTATATGCAGGATGAGGGGCAGTTAGATGGCAGAGTGGACAGCACCAGACTTGCAGTTGGAAAAGTTCATTTTCCTGAGTTTAACCCTGGCCTCAAACTTACTACCTATAGGACTCTTGACAAGTCACTGTTTGTCTCAGTTTCTTCTCTATAAAATGAGTTAGAAATGGGCATGATAAAGCCCACTAGAATTTTTGTGAAGAAAATCCCAATTGGATTCATGAAGAATCAGACATGACTGAAACAACAACAACAAATGTGTGGGTCACTATACAGGGAATGCAAAAAAAATAATGTAATAATCTCTAAACTCAAGGAGTTTATATTCCACTAGGGGGGGATATTACATATATACAGATAAATACATTTAGAGCATATGTCAAGTAACAAAAGACAATTTTTTATTAAGGATTTTTATTTTCAAAACATATGCATAGATAATTGTCAACATTCACCTTTGCAAAACCTTATGTTCCATTATTTTTCCTTTCCTTCTCCCAACATCCTTCCCTGAACAGCAAGTAATGCAATATGTTAAATATGTGTAATGCTTCTATATGTATTTCCACAATTATCATGCTGCATTAAAAAAAATCAGATCAAAAAGGAAAACAATGAGAAAGAAAACATAATGCAAATAAACAACAATAAAAAAGGAAAAATACTATGTTTTGATGCATACTCAGTCCCCACAGCCCTCCCTCTGGGTGCAGATGGCTCTCTCCATCACAAGACCATTGGAACTGGCCTGAATCACCTCACTGCCACATCAATCATAGTTGATTATCATATTATCTTGTCGTTGCTATGTACAATGTTCTCCTGTTTTTACTAACTTCACTGAGCATTAGTTCATGTAAGTCTCTCCAGGCCTTTCTGAAATCATCCTGCTAATTGTTTCTTATAAAACAATAATATTCCATACCATTTATATACCATAACTTATTCAGCCAATCTCCAACTGATAGGCATCCACTCAGTTTCCAGTTTCTTGCTACTACAAAAAGGACTGCTATAAATATTTTTGCACATGTAGGTCCCTTTCTCTTTTTTATGATCTCTTTGGGATACAGGCCCAATAGAGACAATGCTAGGATCATAGCGTATATGCAGGTCAGATAGTCCTTTAGGCATAGTTACAAATTTCTTTCCAGAATGGTTGGATCAGTTCACAATTCCACTAACAATGTATTAGTGTCCCAGTTATCTCTTATGCCTTCCAACATTTATCCTCGTCTTTTCCTGCCATCTTAGCCAAACTCAGAGGTAAGTAGTGGTACCTCAGAATTTTCTTAATTTGCATTTCTCTGTTCAATAATGATTTAGAACATTTTTTTCATATGACTATAAATGGTTTCAATTTCTTTACCTGAAAATTATCTGTTCATATCTTTTGAACATTTATCAATTGGCTTGAATTCTGATAAATTTGAGTCAGTTCTCTACATGTTTTAGAAATGAAGCCTTTATCAGAACCCTTGGATGTAATTTTTTTTCCCAGTTTATTGCTTCCTTTCTGATCTTGTCTGCATTGGTTTTGTTTGTACAAAAACTTTTTTAACTTAATATAATCAAAATTATCTATTTTGCATTCCATAATGAACTCCAGTTCTTCTTTGGCCACAAATTTTTTCCTTCTCCATAGATTTAAGGGGTAGACTATCCTTTGTTCTTCTAATTTGCTTATAATATAGTTCTTTATATCTAAATCATGAACCCATTATGATCTTATCTTGGATTATGGTGTTAGGTGGGGATCAATGCCTAGTTTCTGGCATACTACTTCCAATTTTCCCAATAATTTTTGTCAAATAGTGAGTTCTTATCCCAGAAGTTGTAGTTTCTGGGTTTATCAAACATAAGGTTACTGTAGTCATTGACTATTGTATCTTGGGAACCTAAACTTTTCCACTGATCAACTATTCCATTTCTTAGCCAGTACCAAATGATTTTTTTTTTTTTTGGCTTTTTGTTAAGGCAATTGGGGTTAAGTGACTTGCCCAGGGTCACACAGCTAGGAAGTGTCTGAGACCAAATTTGAACTCAGGTCCTCCTGACTTCAGGGCTGGTGCTCTATCCACTGTGCCACCTAGCTGCCCCAGTACCAAATGATTTTAATGGCTGCTTGCTTTATATTATAATTTTAGGTCTAGTACAGCTAGGCCACCTCCATTTGCATTTTTTCATTAATTTCAATGAAATTCTTGACCTTTCTTTTCTTCCAGATGAACTTTGTTATTACTTTTTCAAAATCTATAAAATAATTTATTGGGAGTTTCATTGGTATGTCACTGAATAAGTAAATTAATTTAAGTAATTTTGTCATTTTTATGCTCAGCCTACCCATGAGTATTTAATACTTTTTTTCCTGTTGATTAGATCTGATTTTATTTGTATGGAAAGTGTTTTGTAGTTCTGCTCATATAGTTCATGATTTTGCCTTGGCAGGTAGACCCCCAAATATTTTATATTATCAATTATTATTTTAAATAGAATTTCTTTTTGTATCACTTGCTGCTGGTAACATATAAAAATGCTCATCATTTATTGGATTTATTTTGCATCCTGAAACTTTTCTACAGTTGTGAACTTTTTCTAGTAGTTTTTAGTTGATTCTCTAAGATTCTCTAAGTATACCATCATATCATCTGCAAAGAGTGATAATTTGGTTTCCCCATTACCTACGCTAATTCCTTTCATTTCTTGTTCTTCCCTTATTGTTAAGGCTAACATTTCTAATACAATACTGAATAGTAATGCTTACAGTGATCAACCTTGTTTCACCCCTTATCTTATAGTAAATGGTTCTTGTTTGCCCCCATTACATCTGATGCTTGCTGGTGGATTTAAAAAGATGCAAGCACTAATTTTAAGGAAAACTCTATTTATTCCTGTACTCTTCAATGTTTGGGTGTTGGTAAGGAATGGGTGTTGGATTTTGTCAAATGCTTTTTCTGAATCTATTGAGAAAATCATTTGATTTTTCTTAGTTTGGTTATTGATATAGTCAATTATTCTAATAGTTTTTCTATTGTTCTATTGAACCAGCCCTATAGTTCTGGTATAAATCCTACTTGGTGATATTATATTATCCTGAGGATAACTTGCTGTAATCTCTTTGTTAATATTTTATTTAAGATTTTGGCATCAATGTTCATTAGGAAAATTGGTCTATAATTTTCTTTCTCTGTTTTAAACCTATCTGGTTTAGGTATCAGTACCATATCTGTCTCATAAAAGGAATTTGGATTGTGTCTATGATTTGTTTTACCCACTCATTCTTTAGAATTAGATTATTTAATTTCCAATTATTTTTTATCTAATTTTCCCTTTATTATATGTAATTTTATTGCATCATGATCTGAAAAAGAGGCATTTACTATTTCTACTATTTCTACCTTTCAGCATTTGATTTTGAGGTTTTTATGCCCTAATGCATGGTCACCTTTTTAATAGATTCCATGTACCAATAAGAAAAAAGTATATTCCCTTGTGTCTCCATTAAATTTTCTCTAAAGATCTATCATATCTAACTATTCTAAAATTCTATTTACCTCAACTTCTTTCTTATTTATTTTGTGATTTGATTTATCTAGTTCTGAGAGAGCAAGGTTGAAATTCCCCCACTAGCATAATTTCGCCATCTAATTCTTCTCATAGTTCTCTTAACTTCTTTTCCAGGGAGATGCTATACCATTTGGTGCATATATGTTTAGTATTGACATTACTTCATTATCTGTGGCATCCTTTCGCAAGATATAGTTTCCTTCCTTCTCTCTTTTAATTAGATCTCTTTTTGGTTTTGCTTTATCTGAGATCAGGATTGCTATCTCTGTTTTTTTGTTTTGTTTTCTTTTGTTTTTTGTTTATTTTTGCTTCTGCTGAAACATAATAGATTTTGCTCCAACCTTTTACCTTTACTCTGCATGCATCATTCTGCCTTAAATGTGTTACTTGTAAACAACAAATTGTAGGATTCTGGCTTTTAATCCAGTCTGCTATCTGCTTCTATTTTATGAGGGAATCCATCCCATTCACATGCACAATTAAAATTACTAATTCTGTATTTCCTGCTATCTTATTTTCCACAAGTTATACTTTTGTCTTTCTTTTTCCCCTTTCCCTCCTCCCCAGTGTTTTGCTCAAACAGCCCTCCCCTTTTAGAGCCCTTTCCCCCTTCTACTTCTCTCTTCTATTGATCTCCTCCTATGAAACGCAATTTCAATATGAAAAGATGGATACCAACTGAGAAAAAAACAAGAAGGGTAATATTTGAAAAGTGGCTGAACTTTGAAGGAGGCTTGAGATGCTAAGAGACAAAAAGAAGTGGTACCTTCCAGACTCGGGAAATAGTTTGTGCAATGACATGGAGTTATGAGATAGAATATGATGCCATTCCAAGTATTTATACTGGTAGTTTTGGATTAGCCCAATTTACAAAGTTAATTGTATGTCAATTATATTCAAGTCGATAAACCTTCATAATGGGCCTACTATGAGATTATAAGGCATTTATCTCATTAAAACTGTTAACAAACCAAAAAGACAAATGAACAATATAATTCATCCTAATGCTATTGAATTAATATTCTCCTAATGAGGATTTAGAGATTGTAAATTTTATTTGTTCAATAAACAATTAAGTTTAGAAAAGAGGGTCAACATAGACAGCTTTTAAATGTAAGGTTCATTTAGAAAGAATTACCAGTTGCTAGAATTTAACAAAAAAAAAAGAATATGGGAAAATGAAAATCAAAGAATAAAAGTTTTAGAATGAAAAAATTTGAAGGGCTGTGTATCATGGTGTACAATATTACATACTCAAGTCCAGGAAGACCTGAATTCAAATCTTGTTTTTGAGTCTTACTGTCATTATAAGTAATTCACTTAATCTCTGAGTCTCAGCTGATTCTCATAAATTTTAAAAATCATACATGGTTTATAGTCTGTATGAATGAAGTCTCCATAATGACAAAACTGATCAGCTAGAAATTTTTTATTTCTTCCTGGACACTTTTTATAAAACACGTACACTAAAAGGTTTTAGAATGAATAAACATTTAAACAGTGCTTACTACTACATGTCATGTACTAAGTTAAGTACTTTTTTCCCCTCAAAAGCATTTTATTTTTCCAAATATATGTAAAAATAGTTTTCAAAATTAATTTTTGTAAGACTTTATCTTCCAAATTTTCCCACCCTCCCTTATCTTCTGCTATCCTAACAGCAAGCAGTCTGATATGTCAAATGTGTACAATCTTTTTAAACATATTTCCATATGTGTCCTATTATGCAAGAAAAATCAAACCAACAGGGGAAAATACAAGAAAGAAAAAGGAAACAAAAAGGTAAAAATACTATTCTTCAATTCACATTCAGTCTCCATAGTTTTCTCTCTGGGTGTAGATGGCATTATCCATACCAATTGGAATTACCTTGAATCACAAAATTCCTGAGAGGAGGCACATCCATCATAGTTGTTCATCATATAATGTTGCTCTTACTTACAGTGTTCTTCTGCTGCTTACTTCATTCAACATCAGTTCATGTAAGTGTTTCCAAGATTTTCTGAAATCAGCCTGCTCATCATTTTTATAGAACAATAATATTTCATTACATTCATATGCGATGTTATACAGCCATTCCCCAACTGATGGGCATCCATTCAATTTCCAGTTCCTTGCCCATACAAAATGTACCCCTTGCACACATGGATCCTTTTCCCTCTTTTATGATCTCTTTGAGATACAGACTAATAGTAGCACTGCTGGATCAAAGGATATACAGTTTTATAGCCTTTTGGCATTCTCCTAAATTGTAAGCTAAGTATTTTACAATTTTTTTAATTTTATCCTCTCAACAGTTCTTCAATGCAGTTGTTTTTGTTTTTCTCATTTTACAAATGAAGAAACTGAGGCAAAGAGAAGTTGTGACTTGTCCAGAGTCATACAACTAGTATGCAAGGGTACATTTTAATTCAGGTCTTCTTGATTTCAGGTCCAGGAATCTTTTACCTGCACCACTGCCCTATCATAACCCTAAATAATAGGTAATATGAAGGTATTTAATATTGAGTATGTAAAATCTGCTTTGGAGGTTTTACCCACAGAGAAGTAAAATTCATAGCAATCATCATTCCCTATACTTTTAGATTTAATAATTATATATCATCTTCCAGGGGTGTGGGATAAATGCAACCCCCAACTCAAAATGACAGAGATCTCTCAAAGATTAGATTTATTAGAATCTCGCAAGATCTGGGTGGTCCCTTCTCCAGGGGGGATCTGAGGAAAGGCGGCCAATTTGCAGATGCAGATGACAAGATTTGTATAGTCATGATTATAGAAATATCCCCTCCTTTAATTCATTCAAGCCCCTAGTTAATCTTTAGAGTCATCGGCCAATACAATATTTGTCTTTGGTGTGCAGATGGGCCTTTGTGGTACCAGGGTCTTAGTTAAGCAATAAATGTTTCTAATACCTTTGTTAGGTATATTATTAAGAGAAAGGGTCAATGAAGTTATTTCAAACATTTCTGCTGGATGAGCCATCCTGCTCTTCTCCCAGAGCTCAATAGTTAATTAGAGCCTGAACCAAGGTTATTATTCTGAGAAGTCCTCAGTTTCCCATTTTCTTCAAGGGTATTCTCAAAAAGTTATTATATAAATTACCTTACTTTCACTAATAACCCCATATAAATAAGACAATAGATTGCTAACTCCACTGTAAAATGGACCATAGGCTTCCCAATTATGCAGGAAAATATATTTTAATTTTGTCATCTTTTTCCAAAGAATTCAAAATAATAAAGACCTTCTAAATTTTTGCAAGTATTATATGAACAGCCATTGGAAGTAGAATGGTGGACAGAGAAGCAAACTAATTTTAAGATACTCTGCACCCATATTTGATCACTGATACTTCTTACTTCTGTGATCATAGAAAACTTTCTGAATGCCAATTTCCACATATAGAAAATGGAGATGACAAATGGCTACAGTATTATTATAATCCACAATGCCCACAGCTATATTCCAAAATGCTCCAAAGAAATAATATACATAAAAATGACTTGGTAAAAATGAAATTACTATATAAATTTTATAAGAAATTAGAGTAGGGGTAGAGCCTGAATCCATGATCTCAGTGATAGGAAACTCCCTCTCCCAATGCAGGATACCATCTTTTCTTCAACTTTAAGTCTTAGGGAACCACCCAGAGAATGAAACTTAAATTATCTCTCTAGAGTCACAGAGATAATATATGACAGGTGAGACCTAAGTCCAAGCATCTGATTCCAAGAAAGACCAATTATTAATTCATTATACCACTTGCCTCTATAAATAGCATTTATGATTATGATTGTCATTTTTAAAGCCTGAGAAAATGCTATTTAGAGAAAACATACTTTTTCAGGGCCTGTAACCCACAGTTAAGGGCAAATTTTTATCTACTGGACACTAAATATTCTTTAGTGACTTCAATCAGTCATTAATTAATGTTTTAGAAAACATTCACTGTGTGGATAGGATCTGCTGAGCACTGTTGGAAGCATAAAAATAGAACTGAAAAATTCAGCACTTCTTAGAGGAAATTGCAACCTAAAGAGAAAGCAAAACATATATATGTGAATAATATAATACTTGCAATAGAAAAGTACAAATTATACATATTTATATTATATGTAGGAAAAAACTAAGATGTGATCTAATAAAATTACTTCATTTTTGCTTCATTTGATTTTTTGGGGTTTGGGGTAAGAGCTAAGACCCAGATTGGAAAACTTACAAAGAATTGATACACATAAAAAAGGGAAAAGTACCCACATGTCAAAAATGTTTGTAGCAGCCTGGAAACTAAGTGGATGTTCATTACTTGAGGAATGGCTGAATAAATTATGATATGTGAATATTATGGAGTTCTTATTGTTTTAAAAGAAACAATCAATAGGATTATTTCAGAAAGGCCTGCAGAGACTTTCAGGAACTGATGCTAAATGAGGTGATTTAGGTCAGTTCCATAGACTTGTGATAGAGACAGCCATCTCCATCCAGAAAGAAGATTGTGGAAATAATGTGGATCATAACACAGAATTTGTACCTTTTTGTTGTTTGCTTGCTTTTTTTCTTTCTTCTCTTTTTTTTTCCTTTTTTGATATTTGTCTTGTGTGGCATGATAAATGTAGAAATATGTATAGAATAACTGCATATGTTTAACATGTATTTCTTGTTGTCTAGGGGAGAAGGTAAAGAGAAAGGAGGGAGAAAAACTTGAAACACAGGTTTTTACAGGGGTGAATGTTGAAAACTATCTTTGCATGTATTTGGAAAATTAAAAGCTGTTATTAAAATTTTTAATGCATTAATTTTGAATTAAAAAGAATAAAATAAGAAAGAATTGATCTACAGGAAGCTAGTAAAACCATGAGCTTCACTACAAAAAAAAATAATAACAATTAAAGCACACCACACACACATCAACATACAATATGACAATAAAGATAGAGATTTCAGTAAAACTGTACACTCAGAGTAGGGTCTGAATATCTTAAAGATGGACTTGGTTTTAAAAAACGTAATCAATGCCAGATATAGGAGGAAACATTTCTAATCAAACATTGGTGTAGCAGAGAAATTCCCCAAATTGGTTATTGATTCCAGACTCAGGTGAGGGAGTTTCCTAACTGGGACATGAAATAGATGTGAGTCCGAATTCATAATCTGAAAGCATAGAAATGAGTGTCAGTGCCTAACTACTACAGCCAACTGGGAGCTTTGTCCAATTAAGAGCTATAATCAATTACACTTTTGACAGAGGGTGAGAATGAATCAAGACAATAAGAAAGCACAGGTTGGTTGTTATTGCTCATATATTTATGCTCATTGGGTCCACTTATCCAAAGTGACTCCATACTGGAGTTACATAACTTATAACTAAAATAGCCAACAATATATTTAAAATTCATAATTATCACAATTGTCAAGGTACGGAAACTGAAGCTCAGAAGAAATAAAATGGCTACTGAATCAAGGTCACATAGTAGTTAATGACAAATTTCCTATGAGAATCAGTCTTCTGATACATACCAAATATCTTTCTCCTATATCTGTACTATGGCAAAAAGGGTTAATCACTAAATGCTTTCTAGGCAAAGGCTAAATTTGCCCCCTTATACAACTTGTAGAATATCAAATTTTAGAACTGTAAGAGAATTTATTTAGTTCTATTCACTTATTTTTAGAGGTGAGTATATGATAGCCAAAGAGATTGAGTAATTTGCTCAGTGCAGGTAGACAGTGGCAGTATCTGGACTAAAAGCCAGATTAGTCTTCTTTTCACTGTAAAATTTGCATAATAAGCTCTCAAACAATTTACATTGTTTCAAACCTTAGTTGGGAAATAAAAACAAAATATTGTCTTCTGGTCACAAAATAAAAAAAAAATATTGGCATGGATATATTTTATTTCAAAAAAATCCATTCTATAAAATCTACAATTACACATTTTTTTTAATTTTTAATTTTCTTTATATATATACATATATAAAAGACTTACAGAAGGATTTCTTTAGTCAGCAAATTCTTCTCTTCTATTGAAAATATTTTTTTTCAATTTCTAAAAGTTAAACATGCAGAGCCATGGCAGGATTGTGACAGAAATCACACAGGAGAGCCTATATGTTCATTATTTCCCTAAAAACAATAATAGAAGTCCTACAAAAGAGCAAAACTACCAGAAATCTATGGAAGAAATTATGTTTGAACATTTTAGGCAGTCAAAAAGTGATGAAAGTAAAATTCACATACACACACAAAATTATATTGAAGAAGCTAAAGAAAAGTAACCAGAAGAAAAAATATGGTAAAACAATATCAACAGCAAGGCCAGGAAAGAAAACAACTAGGATTTTCTAAACTTATAATAAAATAAATCATGGCAAAGCTGAATAAATTGAATGAAAAAAATAATTAATAAAAACTTGAAAGATTAAATGAACTGAGTATGACTAAGGCAACTTAGGGCAAGATGGTGATAAAATCAATAGTTTAGAAATAATCATGAAAAAAAGTTTAACAATCAATAGTTCTAATGAAGACAGTTATTTTTTTCTTCAGAATAGAATAGTGGAGATCACAGAGGAACTAGAAAAACAAGATCAAGACAGTTTTTCATTAAAGTATTGGAAATAACAAATAATCATTGTAAACAATTTTTTAATAGGACAGAACAGAAGAAACCATGAAGTAAGCAGAAAAACAAGCACAGGAAATTGCTCAATACTGCCTTGCAAACAACAAAGAAAACAAATGAAGTGGATTTGGAGGAGGGACAAAAATATTATTAGAATTCCAAACCTGGAATTCTGACCAATGTTGTTGAATTAAAGGGTGGTTAGGACAGAGTGGATACAACACCAGACCTGAAATTAGAAAGACACAACTTTTTAAGTTTAAATTAGACCCTAGAACTAGCTGTATGGCCCTGGGAAAATCACTTATCCCCATTTGCCTCAGTTTCTCATCTATAAATGACAGAACCAATCTAATGTTCTTATCAAAAAAAAACTCAAATGTGGTCACAAAGAGCTAGATAAAACTGAAAAATAACTGAGCAACAACAAATACTGAATTAATCACATATGTGCATGCATGTGTAC
>JAJPUD010001062.1:89286-111157 GCA_023553655.1 Myrmecobius fasciatus
GCTTCAAAAATCCACAGCTCTAACTACTGAACAATTTTGTTTGTTTATGAC
This sequence comes from Myrmecobius fasciatus, assembly GCA_023553655.1. NCBI lineage: Eukaryota > Metazoa > Chordata > Mammalia > Dasyuromorphia > Myrmecobiidae > Myrmecobius > Myrmecobius fasciatus. The sequence goes on from JAJPUD010001062.1 coordinate 89,338, forward strand.
TCTCATTACCCTGCTATTGAGGACTAATAATAAGCAATAATTTTTAAGATGGTCATGAAGAATTCATTCCAGAACAAGTTGATCTTCTGAATTTTTATTCCTACTCTTTAGATAATACAGTTCAGAACCAATATTGACAAACCCCACTCAGAATTGCCAGCACCTACAATGTTTCCCACTTCTATCCATCAAATACATTCCTTTCCTTTTTTCATAATTTCACCTGATACTAAATCAAAAGGAGACAGATGAAGATACCTCTTCCATCTCCAAAAGCAGTGTCTTATAGTAGTACAATATCTCACTTTTAACTATTACATGTGTGTATATACATATATTGTGACTCTTTTAAAACATTTATATACTTCTATCCATTTTTATAAACAACAGAGCCATATTATGATGATGCCTATTTTGAAAAAAAATATATATAACTATGATGGATTCTAAAGAAGCAGGTTTATGAATATCATTTCCTGAACATGTGAGAAAAATTGTATCCATTTGTGTAATTACTAGAATGCTATCTTGTGAGTTGTACATTCTAAGGGCTGATTGCAACACATATATTATCATATTTGCCAAATATTTCATATCTTCAAATCTTTTTTTTGGCTTCAAGATTCAAAGATTTGTAAAGAGAATAATGAGAGACGAATCTGTGATGACAGTGAATCCATTAGCAAGTAGCATTATTGAGTAACATACATTTATCAAGGCACAATGCTAGGGACTGTAGCAATCAAAAGGAGGTTGGACATGATATTGTCAAGAGTTTCTTATTTATGATTGTTTGATAAGCACAAAATGATAAGCTAATTACTTGTCATGTAGCACTCCCAATTGGTATTTGGAAGAAAGTGCAATTTGCACCATTTCTTGTTGCCTTAATATACATTAGGCAAATTTGTATGTTAGGTCCTATATGAGTAAACTGAAAATTTCATTCTTTCTTTCTGAATCTATTAGTCATCAATGCTGAGAAGAAAAACTTCCAACCTTATGCAATAGAATTATTCTACCACTTCCATGCTGAGTTTTTCCTTCAGTAAATGACAGCTCCTATTTACAGGACCTTTCATTGCAGGCCTTTCTTTTAACTACTCAGCTGGCACATCACTTTAGATTAAAGTCTATCACCTTACTACTGACTGCTGCTCATCAGAATGATCTATCTACTACTATTGTTTTCCATCTATAAAAGTACATATTTCTAGCAATCACTTTTTCCTTTCATTTTGCACATATTTGATGGATTTGGGTTCATAAACAACTCATAATTTCAGTCAGGGTCTCAGTCATTTTATGTGTCATGGTCAGTGTCATATTCAATTCAACATCTATTAAGTATGTCTGCCTTATTTGTGGCAGACTATGTGAAGATTTTGGGGATTCAAAAACACAAAAAAGGTCTCTATCTTTAAGGAATTTTTATTCTTCTGAAGAGGATACAATTTTATTATTACTATTAGTTATTTTATTTATAGTATTAATTATATTGTATCATTATAATGGATATTATCAATTTTATATGTACATACATATATATTATAAAACACTTTAAAGTTTATAAAGCACTCACAAATATTATCTCATTTTAAACTCATAACTGTCCACATTTATGTAAAAGAAACTAAGGCAGACAGAAGTTTAATGACTTGCCCAGGATCACAGAGTCAGTAAATATCTGACACTGAATTTAACTCAGGCCAGTCTTCTTGACTATGGCCAGTGTTCTATTCACTGAACCACCTAGCTGTCTCAAAGAAAAACTATAAAATAATTTGAGGAGGCAATGAAAAATTAAGGAGATCATTAGAAGTTTCCCTTAATTAGTGGCATCTCATGTATTTTGTTAAGGAGGCAAAATTATCCAAAGAGACAAGGTAATGGGAAGTTGTTCATTCTACAGAGAAGTACTTCTTATTTAAAGGCACATATGTGGGAGAAAGAAGTCCACTGAATAGCAAGTCAGCCAGATTGACTGGAATACACAGGGTGTGAAGTGGAGAGTAATATGAAATAATCTTGCCCAGAGCCAGATTGCAAAGATTTTATATGCCTAACTGGGGAGTTTGCAAAAGAGATGATTCTTGATGATGGAATGATAAAGTTGGTCATGTGCTTTAAGAAAATGATTCTGGAAGTGATGTGGAGAATGCTATTAAGCAGTTGTAGGCTCTGAACTCTCTTTGAACCTTTGCTAGCTTTTGTCTAGGTTTTTGACCATAGCCAGAATCTCAGATAGGGAAAGAGATGGTTGTTTCAGTGACTATACATGAATTATTTTACTGAAGGAGTGTTTAGGACAGGTAACCCCTTACTTCATCACAATTTAAGAAGGAATATTTCTACTATAGGTATCCTTAAAGACTGGGGGTATAATTTGATTTTTCTTTGATAATAATGGAAAAGAAATTAGAGGTGGAATGGATACCATACTGAAAAAGAAAAGGGGGGGGGGGCGAAGGAGGCAAAATAAATCAAAAATAAAGGAGGTAAAATAAGGCAAAATCTCATAAAGAGACACAGAAGATCTAATATAATTGAGGGAAAGAAGGGAGGGCGATGAGTATTGTGTAAACATTACTCTCATTAGATTGGACTCTAAGAGAGTATATCAGACACATTTGGCTTCAAAGAAAGGCCTGACCCTCCTTGTGGGAAGGTGGGAGGGAAAGGAGAAAAGGAAAGGGATAAACTAATAGAAGGATTAGGGGAAAGGTATAAAGGGGAGGAAGAGATTCTAAAGGGAGGAGGATTATTGGTGGGAGGTGGTCATCAAAAACAAAGTACTGGGGAGGGGGGAAGGGAGAGAGGGGAAAGGGAAGAGAAAATCATAACTCTGTGTAAATAAGATGGCAGGGAATACAGATATAGTTACTTTAACTGTGAATGTGAATGGGATGAACTCTCCCATAAAATGGAAGCGGGTAGCAGACTGGATTAAAAGCCAAAATCCTACAATATGTTGTTTACAAGAAACATCTAAAACATAGAGATACATACAGAGTGAAGGTAAAGGGCTGGAGCAGAATCTTCTATGCTTCAGGTGAACAAAGAAAAGCAGGGGTAGCAATCCTTATCTCGGATCAAGTAAAAACAAAAATAGATCTAATTAAAAGAGATAAGGAAGGAAACTATATTTTACTAAAGGGTACCATAGACAATGAAGCGCTATCAATACTAAACATATATGCACCAAGTGGTATAGCATCCAAATTCCTAGAGGAGAAACTAACAGAGATGCAAGGAGAAATAGACAGTAATACTATACTAGTGGGGGATCTCAACCTTGCTCTCTCAGAATTAGATAAATCAAATCACAAAATCAATAAGAAAGAAGTTAGGGAGGTTAACAAAAGGCTAGAAAAGTTAGGTATGATAGATCTCTGGAGGAAATTGAATGGTGATAGAAGGGAGTATACTTTTTTTCTCAGGGGTTCATGGAACTTATATGAAAATTGATCATGTGTTAGGGCATAAAAACCTCAAAATCAAATGCAGAAATGCAGAAATAGTAAATGCATCCTTTTCAGATCATGATGCAATAAAACTCACATGTAATATAAGGCCAGCAGAAAATAGACCAAAAGTTAATTGGAAATTAAATAATCTAATCCTGAAGAATGAATTAGTGAAAGAGCAAATTATAGACACAATCGATAATTTCATCCAGGAGAATGACAATAATGAGACAACATACCAAAATTTGTGGGACACGGCTAAAGCAGTTATAAGGGGTAATTTTATATCTCTAGATGCTTTCTTGCATAAAATAGAGAAAGAGAAGATCATTCAACTGGGCTTACAATTAAAAAAGCTAGAAAAAGACCAAATTAAAAACCCTCAATTAAATACCAAATTGGAAATTCTGAAAATTAAAGGGGAGATCAATAAAATTGAAAATAAGAAAACTCTTGAATTAATAAATAAAACTAAGAGTTGGTTTTATGAGAAAACCAACAAAATAGATAAGCCTTTAGTTAATTTGATTAGAAAAAAGAAAGAGGAAAATCAAATTATTAGTCTCAAAAATGATAAGGGAGAACTTTCCTCCAATGAAGAGGAAATTAGAGTAATAATTAGAAGTTTCTTTGCCCAACTTTATGCCAATAAATTTGATAATGTAAATGAAATGGAGGAATATCTACAAAAATATAGATTGCCAAGGTTAACAGAAGAGGAAATAAATTATTTAAATAGCCCTATTTTGGAAAAAGAAATAGAACAAGCTATTAATCAACTCCCTAAGAAAAAATCTCCAGGGCCAGATGGATTTACATGTGAATTTTACCAAACATTCAAAGAACAATTAATCCCAATACTATATAAACTATTTGAAAAAATAGGGAAAAAGGTGTACTACCAAATTCCTTCTATGACACAGATATGGTGCTCATAGCTAAACCAGGTAGGGAGAAAAGTGAAAAAGAAAACTATAGACCCATTTCCCTAATGAATATTGATGCAAATTTTTTTTGGAAACTTCTTTTTTTTTAATTAATACTTTTTATTTGCAAAACATATGTATGGGTAATTCCTAAACATTAATCCTTACAAAGCTTTCTGTTACAAATTTTCCCCCCTACTCCCCACCCCTTCCCTAGATGTCAGGATATCCACTACATGATAATTATGTTAGAATACTTAAATCGAATATATGTATAGTTATTGCCACACATCATTTTTTTTGTTCAGAAGAAATCGTATCTATAAGAAAGAATAATCCGATAAAGGAAATACAATGGAAGCAAACATCAATAGAGAACATGAAAATGTTATGTTGTGGTCCACATTTCATATCCCTCTCTCTGGGTGTATATGGCCTTCTTCACTGAACAATTGGAATTGGTTTGAAGCATTTCATTGTTGAAGAGAGTCATGTCCCTTAGAACTGATCCTCATATAGTACTGTTGTTTCCGTGTATAACGATCTCCTGGATCTGCTCATCTCACTCAGCATCAGTTAGTTCATGCAAGTCTCTCCAGGCCTCTCTGAAATCGTCCTGCTGGTCGTTTCTTACAGAGCAATAATACTCCATAACATTCATATACCATAATTTATTCAGCCATTCTCCAATTGATGGGCATCCACTCAGTTTCCAGTTTCTAGCCACCACAAAAAGAGCTGCCACAAACATTCTTGCACATGTGGGGCCCTTTCCTTCTTTTATGATTTCTTTGGGATATAATCCCAATAGAAACACTGCTGGGTCAAAGGGTATGCACAGTTTGATAACTTTTTGAGCATAGCTCCAAATTGCTCTCTAGAATGGTTGGATCCGTTCACAGCTCCACCAACAATGCATCAGTGTCCCAGTCTTCCCACATCCCCTCCAACATTCATCGTTATCTTTTCCTGTCATTTTAGCCAATCTGACAGGTGTGTAGTGGTACCTCAGAGTTGTCTTAATTTGCATTTCTCTGATCAATAGTGATTTGGAGCAACTTTTCATATGACTAGAGATGGTTTTAATTTCATCATCTGAAAATTGTCTGTTCATATCCTTTGACCATTTATCAATTGAAGAATGGCTTGAATTCTTATAAATGTGAGACAATTCTGTATATATGTTAGAGATGAGACCTTTATCAGAACCCTTAAATATAAAGATGATTTCCCAATTTGATGCTTTCCTCCTAATCTTGTCTGCATTAGTTTTGTTTGTACAGAAACTTTTTAACTTAATGTAATCAAAATTATCTATCTGGTGTTCAGTTAAGAGTTCCAGATCTTCTTTGGACATAAATTTATTCCATCTCCACAGGTCTGAGAGGTAAACTATCCTATGTTCCTCTAATTTGGTTATAATATCACTCTTTATATCTGGATCATGAACCCATTTAGATCTTATCTTGGTGTGCGGTGTTAGGTGTGGGTCCAGCCTTAATTTCTTCCACACTAGTTTCCAATTTTCCCAGAAGTTTTTGCCGAATAGTGAGTACTTATCCCAAAAGCTGGGGTCTTTTATCAAACACTAAATTGCTAACGTTATTACCTAGCTTGTCCTGATATCCTATTCTATGCCACTGATCAACTGCTCTATTTCTCAGCCAGTACCAAATGGTTTTGATGACTGCTGCTTTATAATATAGTTTTATATCTAGTACAGCAAGGCCACCTTCATCTGTCTTTTTTTTTTCATTAATTCCCTTGAAATCCTTGACCTTTTGTTCTTCCAAATGAACTTTGCTACTATTTTTTCTAGATCTGTAAAATAATTTCTTGGGAGTTTGATTGGTATGGTACTAAATAAGTAAATTAGTTTGGGTAGTATTGTCATTTTTATTATATTCGCTCGGCCTACCCATGAGCACTTAATGTTTTTCCAATTGACTAGGTCTGATTTTATTTGTGTGGAAAGTGTTTTGTAGTTTAGTTCATATAGTTTCTGACATTTTCTTGGCAGATAGATTCCCAAATATTTTATGCTATCATCCGTTATTCTGAATGGAATTTCTTTTTCTATCTCTTGCTGCTGAACTTTGTTGGTAATATATAAAAATGCTGATGATTTATGTGGATTTATTTTGAATCCTGCAACTTTACTAAAGTTGTGAATTGTTTCTAGCAGTTTTTTACTTGAGTCTCTAGGGTTCTCTATACCATCATGTCATCTGCAAAGAGTGATAATTTAGTTTCTTCATTACCTACTCTAGATGCAAAAATTTTAAATAAGATTTTAGGAACAAGATTACAGAAAGTCATCCCCAGGATAATACACCATGAGCAAGTAGGATTTATACCAGGAATGCAGGGTTGGTTCAATATTAGGAAAACTATTAGCATAATCAATTATATTAATAACCAAATTAATAAAAACCATATGATTATCTCAATAGATGCAGAAAAAGCCTTTGATAAAATCCAACACCCATTCCTATTAAAAACACTGGAGAGTATAGGAATGAATGGGCTTTTCCTTAAAATGATTAGCAAGCATCATATGTAATGGAATCAAACTAGAACCATTCCCAATAAGATCAGGAGTGAAACAAGGCTGCCCACTGTCACCATTATTATTTAATATTGTCTTAGAAATGTTAGCCTTGGCAGTAAGAGAAGAAAAAGAGATTAAAGGAATTAGAGTAGGTAATGAGGAAACCAAATTATCACTCTTTGCAGATGACATGATGGTATACTTAGAGAACCCTAAAGACTCAACTAAAAAACTACTAAAAACAATTCACAACTTTAGCAAAGTTGCAGGATACAAAATAAATCCACGTAAATCATCAGCATTTTTATATATTACCAATAAAGTTCAGCAGCAAGAGATAAAAAAAGAAATTCCATTCAAAATAACTGTTGATAGTATAAAATATTTGGGAATTTATCTGCCAAAGGAAAGTCAGGAACTATATGAACTAAACTACAAAACACTTTCCACACAAATAAAATCAGACCTAGTCAATTGGAAAAATTTAAAATGCTCATGGGTAGGCCGAGCGAATATAATAAAAATGACAATACTACCCAAACTAATTTACTTATTTAGTGCCATACCAATCAAACTCCCAAGAAATTATCTTACAGATCTAGAAAAAATAGTAGCAAAGTTCATTTGGAAGAACAAAAGGTCAAGAATTTCAAGGGGATTAATGAAAAAAAAGGCTGATGGTGGACTTGCTGTACCAGATCTAAAACTATATTACAAAGCAGCGGTCATCAAAACCATTTGTTACTGGCTAAGAAATAGAGTAGTCGATCAGTGGAATAGGATAGAATCACAGGACAAACTAGGCAATAACTATAGCAATTTAGTCTTTGACAAACCCAAAGACCCCAGCTTTAGGGATAAGTACTCACTGTTTGACAAAAACTGCTGGGAAAATTGGAAACTAGTGTGGAAGAAATTAGGGCTTGACCCACATCTAACACCACATACCAAGATAAGATCTAAATGGGTTCATGATCTGGATATAAAGAGTGATACTATAAGTAAATTAGAGGAACATAATATAGTTTACCTGTCAGACCTATGGAGATGGAGTAAATTTATGTCCTAAGAAGAACTGGAACTCTTAATTGAAAACCAGATAGATAACTTTGACTATATTAAGTTAAAAAGTTTTTGTACAAACAAAACCAATGCAGACAAGATTAGGAGGAAAGCAATAAATTGGGAAATCATCTTTACATTTAAGGGTTCTGATAAAGGTCTCATCTCTAAAATATATAGAGAATTGTGTCATATTTATAAAAATTCAAGCCATTCTCCAATCAATAAATGGTCAAAGGATATGAACAGACAATTTTCAGAGGATGAAATTAAAACTATTTATAGTCATATGAAAAGGTGCTCCAAATCACTATTGATCAGAGAAATGCAAATCAAGACAACCCTGAGGTACCACTACACACCTGTCAGATTGGCTAAAATGACAGGAAAAGTTAATGATGAATGTTGGAGGGGATGTGGGAGGGCTGGGACACTGATGCATTGTTGGTGGAGCTGTGAACGGATACAGCCATTCTGGAGAGCAATTTGGAGCTATGCTCAAAAAGTTATCAAACTGTGCATACCCTTTGACCCAGCAGCATTTCTATTGGGCTTATATCCCAAAGAAATCATAAACAAAGGAAAGGGCCCCACATGTGCAAGAATGTTTGTGGCAGCCCTTTTTGTAGTGGCTAGAAACTGGAAATTGAATAGATGTCCATCAATTGGAGAATGGCTGAATAAATTATGGTATATGAATATTATGGAATATTATTGCTCTGTAAGAAATGACCAGCAAGACGATTTCAGAGAGGCCTGGAGAGACTTGCATGAACTGATGCTGAGTGAAATGAGCAGAACCAGGAGATCATTATACACAGCAACAACAGTACTATATGACGATCAATTCTGATGGACATGGCTCTCTGCAACAATGAAATGTTTCAAACCATCTCCAATTGTTCACTGAAGAGAGCCATATACACCCTGAGAGAGGGATGTGAAATGTGGACCACAACATAACATTCTCATACTCCTTGATTGATGTTTGCTTACATTGTGTTTCCTTTATCTGATATATCTTTTGTGTAGATAAGATCTTTCTTGCACAACAATAAGTTTGGAAGTATGTAAAAAAAACAATTTAAGAAGGAAAATAATGAAATTTGCTATAACAAAGATTTACTTTATAATTTATTCATCTGAAACTTTTCCCTTTATATCTTTTTGATTTAATTATGTCATGACATTAGTCATTTTCTTCTAGAAGCCTGGTATAGTGTTAGGCAAGTCCATATGAAATGGCATGACATTTTTTGTCAGAATATAGCTACAAAGAGTTATGAGGGGAGGAAAAGGAGGAGAAGGCAATGTGCTGACATATACCACAATTAGGAATAGAGATTCTTTACCTAGGATCTGAGATCTTTTAAAAAAATTCTGGATTACTATTTCATTGTGATTGATTTTCTTTGTAATTTTACAAATTTCCTTTTATTTTATTATAAAGATATCATTCTGAGAAGGAATACAAAGGTTTTACTAGAATCCCAAAGGAATTCCCGCAAAGGTTAAGGACTTGTATTCTGGATAAATATATGTTCTAGCAAAGAGAAAGAGTATGAAATCATTGACTCTGACAGCTATGATTAGTGAATTCCCTCTGACTTTTAAGATGCCCCCACTAAAATTTAAATACTCTGAAATGAATAACATATTAAGCAATGAATAGCTATTAATACCTGGAGTTCAACTTTTGAAATTCACCAAGTTAGAAATGTACCTTCTTTTCTTTACTCTTAATTTTTTTTCTGAGCACAGTTGATCTCAATAACCTCTATGATATAAATATGTTATCAATTTCTACTCTTGCGTTATTGATACGCGCTACTTCATCCTGGTCTAAAAGTTTGTAGGCCTTTCTTCTGTCCCCATGGATAGTCAAAGTTCACTTTTTGACACAGGATCCAGAATCAAACACTAGGAGAACCTAGCAAAAGAGATGGTCAAAGGAAAAAAATATGACATAGGACCAAGTAGCTTTGGGAAATCTCTACTCCTCCTTTCAAGAAATACAAATTAATAGATTCAAAGATTAGAAGTGATTATCTAGGCTAATCCATGCTTGAACAAAAATCATCTCTATAATGTACCCAAGAAATAGTTATCCAATTTTTGCACAAAGACCTCCAGATGGGAATAATTCACTACCTCTAGAGGCAGCACATTCCAATGAAAAAAACTAAATGTTAGAAAATTGTTTCTTATACTAAGCCTAATTTTACTTCATTTGCTAAATGTCCACCAATTATTCTTTGTTCTTCCCTGTGGGGTTCAGCAAAATAAATCTAGTCCTTCCAGGAGTCAACACTTCAAATTCTGAAAGACAACTCTCATTTTCTTGTCTTCTCTTTTCCTGATTCTTCACTGCCATCTTTTGACTTAATCATTGATCTCTCAGAACCAGAGCCTTCATGCTATTTCCTAGCTGCCCAAGGCATTTCTAACTATGGTTCCCACCAAGAGGAGTTAAGTAGCTAATCCATGTCATAATGTAAATTTTTTGGCATGCCAAGTCTCAGGTTTCAACACAGTGTACTTTTTATTATATACTGACAGAGCCAGAAATGACTCTCTCTCTCTCTCTTTCTTTCTCACTTTCTACCCAGACAAAATGTACCACATTTCATGTCCCTTTTCTCCCTGTAGAATCATTTAAAACATGCCTAGAAAGTTTGTCTAAATTTGTTTTGACCACAATTTATACCAGTGCCACAACTTCCACTATTAAAAATGTGTTTCTTAATAGAGGAAGTTTTATTTTTTATTAAAAAGCAAATATCCTGGAAATGTGAAGATATTAAACTATTTAAAATTATTAATACGTTAGTGTTACCTTTATATCCTATACTAATTTCCCCACAAGGGCAACAGGGTATGTTTAGCATTCTTCCAAGATTGGGTAACCATGTCCCCAATTCCCATATAAATGTTCAGTATATAATTCAGCTACTGAATATTGGATTGGGGATAGCCATTATTTTATTCCACAAATTATTATTAATGACCCATAGGAATCTATAAGTCAATATGGCAAAAATAAAATATTTATAGAAATCATTTAACTTTCTCCAGAAGGAAATAACCCATATTTAGGGATTTCTAAAGAAACACTTTACTTCACATTCAATTTGCACTGTCCAAACAACTTATAGCAAAAGCGGAAGGGTGGACAAGGTTCGGATTTCCTTACACTATCCCAATGATGTGGGCCAAGGATTTTGGTTTAATGTAAACCTCTATTAGAAAGTTTTCCTTCTCCCAGAAGCAAGCTATTAAGGAAATCTTCTTCTGGAAACATGACTAAACAGGTAAATTCAGGAACTCTTGAACTTGAAGTTCAAGTTCAGAACTTGAACTTGAGGTTGAACTAGTACGCTCAGGAAACTTCCTTTCTCTATTGTTTTTTTGTTGTTGTTTTTTGAGAGGTAATTCGGGTTAAGTGACTTGTCTAGGATCACACAGTTAGTAAGTGTTAAGGGTCTGAGGTCAAATTTGAACTCAGGTCCTCCTGATTCCAGAGCCATGATCTAATTGCCCCAAAATCTCCCTTCTCTGGAAAGAAGATTAGACTTTAAAACCATACAGCCAAGGGAAAATTTTTTTAAAAAAATTTAAAACTCTCCATTTCATAGGAGATTAAGCCAGAACATTGTTCTTAAAATCAAAATACCCCCTCATTCTATTTCCAGAAGATAAGAATTTCAGAACATTGATCTTGTATGTTCTTTTTAAGGTACACACAAGCATTGTCTCCCACTTCCATAGCTTCTGCTGTATATCCTCATAACTATTACAGGAAGGAAAGAGAAGGGAATTCTCTCTCCTCCCACAAAATGAAAGTCTTATTTCACTGAATTTTGTCTGATGTCTTAATGTTATGTACAACTGAAGAAAGAATAACTTCTGAGAAGTTTCCCTTGACTCTGAATTGCCAATAATCTTGGAGACAGTTCCAACCACTTATAACCAATGAAAAGAATTCTAGAAGTTGTCTAGAAGGACTAGGGGCACAAATCTATCTCTATTCCTTTCATGATCGCATGAATCTCATGAAGTTAACTGAGGAATCTGTAAAATCCATCATAGACTCCCTAACCAATCTTTCCTTGTAAAAGGCACATTCCCTTCCCTCAAGAGATTTACGACCCAATGGGGGTGGAAGATGAGGGAAGAGGAATTATCTAAAGAGATTAAAAAAAAAACAAAGGATAATATTTGATAAGTGTGAAATGACTGATTCACACAATAAATATCATAGCAGGTAAGGAAGGAAAAATCATATATGAAACATCACTTTGTTTTTAAATTTTATAAACATTTCTTTACTTCTATTATTAGAAATTTTCTGTAGTTTTGTTCATTAGAATATTTCTTTAATTATTAAATTATGATCCTGATTTTGAAGATCTAATTATTATTGCTTAATATTTATCTAGAATTTTTATAGACAGGTAGGTAGCACAGTGGATAGAGTGCTGGGCCTGAAGTCAGGAAGGCTCATCTTACTGAAATCAAATCTAGCCTCAGATAAACTTATCACCTATGTGACTCTGGGCAAGTCACTTAATTCCATTTGCCTCAGTTTTCCCATCTGTAAAGTAAACTAGAGAAGGAAAAGACAAACTAATCCAGTATCTTTGCCAAGAAAATTCTACATGGGATCATGAAGAGTCAGACACAATCGAAAAATGACTCACCAACAAAAATTTGTTCTCTAGTAATGTTATAGCTGCATTCATACAATCAATAATGACTTTGTGTCATTTAACAGACTAGCAAATAGATATAGGTATTTGTACTTACAGACATACATAGTTATCATATGAGGACTTCATTATTATACTGTCAATGCTACATTATTTAATGATTCCATAGTGCTTTTGTATTCATGAAGTTTTTAATTTTACTTTTTGTCCTAAGAAAACTTGAAGTACCTCTTAATTTTTCTGTAGCATATTATGCAAGTAAAAATTCATTCTTTTGATCAGAGATATATTTTATCCTAGTGCTTAAAATATACACACGCATACATACATATATACATAAACGCACACATGATTCCTTCCTCAAATTTTATTAGCCACAATCAAGCTCCACTATTTATATTCTTTCCAGATAACTTCCCTGTAACATCTGCAGATAATTTTCACTAATTATTTACCTTCTGTCATTGTGGGTATTACCTTCTCTAGTCAAAGATAACATATGAACTGAGTAGATGGATGGATGGATGGATGAATGAATGGTAGATGGATGAATAAATGAAGAAGAGGAGTTCTTTCTACCTTCTACAATAAAAAAAATAATTATTTTATATTCAGAATGGAAATCTCTGGGTAGATAATTATTAATAGTGAAAAAGGAGGAACTGCTTTAGAGCAAGTGTGTTTTAATGAAAATTTCATTGGATTTGAAGTTTAAACACCTCCATCCAAATCTCTGCTATGCTATTTAATACTACTTTGACTTCAGACAAGGTCACTTTCCTGACCTAAAGCTTATTTTCCTCACCTACAAAATTAGGGGATTGGATTAGATGACCTCTAAAGTCCTTTCTAGTACTAAATTTGTGATCTAAAGATCCTATCAAATGGGAAAAAAGTATATATAAGGGATTGTCTCAGAGATGCTCAGAACTTTTGGCTGGATCTATTTCTTTATGGAAAAGCTTAGGAATAGGATAGAGCAGAGAAAATGATCTTTCCCCCATATTTAATGTTGTTTCCCTAAATGTTGTACATAAGAAACTGGAAGAAAGTGTAGATTTGAAAACTAGGAAATCCTGAACTTTTGAGATGTTTGTAGCACAGACTAGAGAAACTAATAAGAAGTAATTCCAATGGGAACAACTCTATGGCCTCACTGAAAGACATTAGTGTCCAGGGAAATATTAAGTGACTCTCCACACTGGACCTGGCCACATACATTCTCTTCATATGTGCCTCTTTTATGTAGCTCATACATATTTCACTTCTTTCCACTGATGCTATGTGCATTTGGGAGAAATTATACTCTGAATATATGAGGAGAAACCGGTTGCTATTTCTCTTATTACACTATTTCATTAAAGCCTTTAAAAAAAACTAAACATGTCCTCTGGCATATTATTAAAGGTAAATACATTACTGGGTCTCATAAACTACAGTTTAGTGGAATGATATTATATAGTACCTTAAACCTGAAGTATACATTTGTAGGGGACACAAATTACAAGTTTAGGGGTTGTCAAAGGGAACTACTCAACACATATGTATATATGTCAAGTCTCTTTCTCTCTCCATCTCTCTCTCTCTCTCTCTCTCTCTCTCTCTCTCTCTCTCTCTTTGTGTGTGTATATTTGTGTGTGTATGTGTGTGTGCACATCCTTTAAGAAGTAATGGGCTGTTTTATATACTTGAATTTTCAAGACTTGGACAATGGTTTCTTATCCTGATTTTGTCAATGACTCAATGAAATAACAATAATTGCTCATTCATGCTTCATGATGATTCATGACTTAAAAACAAGATGGATTCTGAATAGGACAAAAAGACTGTCCCATTGACTCCATAACCACTAGTATGATAGGTAAATACCATTCATCCTTGCCCTCCCCATTGCAATAGAGAAAAAATAGTTATTTCTTTTTTTTTCTTTTCTCCTTAAGATTTTGGCTTCCAGGAATCAATGTCTCCCAAATCCTACTTCCTTTGTTCCTCCCTTTTTACATGTGTCTTGTACAAGGTCAGTGAGGGAAGATTTTACCTTGAAATAGAGATTAAAGCCTCCAGCTAGAGACATAAACTTTGGTTATTTCCTTCCAACCTGTAGGAATTAGCCTCAGTGGATCTTAAGCTGAGGGTGGGAGGAGGAGAAGTACTGAGACCTGTTTCAGTTATTTTCTACTTAGTCTCTCAGGAATATAAAAATCTCTTCCCTGAAGGGGGTCCTTAGTCATTCAGCACTTAAAGTATTGGTCCTGACTGCCACTACAAATTCCCAGTTATAATTTGATAGAACCCACCATGCCCTGAGTAATTGGAAACTTGGGAGCCATAGTACAGCATAGCTGTTGAACTTCCAAAGCAAACCCCCAAATGACTTTCACTAATGAAGGCACTGTCTGTATATCTACTAGCTCCTTTCTAGCCCTACAATAAACCTCATCTCATTCTGTAACATTAAGTGACTCATGTTGTTCTTTCTGCCTTTTAATTCAAACCGGATCAAAGATTGGCTAGTGTATCAGTTAAATAGAGCTACCATCTATAGTAATGTAACTTGTGTATAATGCCTTGTTTGTCTCACAGAAACCTCATAAGGTAAGCAGTGAGGGTGTTATTATTCCTATTCTTATGATGAGTCAGTATATGAGCAAGCATTTATTAAGCACTTATTATATACCAATTACTTTGTTATGTATTAGGAATACAAAGAAAGGTAAAACTTCTATCCCTGCCTTTGAGCTTGAAGAGCTCATTCTAAAGGGATAAATTAACACAAGTAACCTATATAGATATAGATATATAGATATAGATATGCATATAGATATATATATATATGTATAGCATAAATGGAAGGTAATCTCAGAGAGAAGTCATAAAGTAAAATGATACTGGAGGCCACCCTGCAGAAGCTGAGATTGAAATCCAAAGACAGGTGATAGAAATGAGTAGGGAGAGCATTCCAGGAAGACAGCCAGTGCAAATACAAGGAATGGGAAACCAGAATGTTGTAGATGAGAAGAATTAAATAGGTCAATGTCATTAGATCATGAGTATGAAGGGGAGAATAAAATGGAAAAAAAACTGGAAAAATAGCAAGAGGCCATATTGTAAAGTGTTTTGAGTGCTAAAAGGAGAAGGTGATATTTGATCTTGAAATAATAGGGATCCACTGGAGATTACTGCATAAGGAAATAATATGGTCAGACTTGTACTTAACAAAAATTTCTTGGGTAACTGAATTGAAGATGGTTTTCAGGAGGGAGAGACCTGAGGCAGATAAATCAATTAGAAAGTTGCTAGAGGGGCAGCTAGGGGGAGCAGTGGATAGAGCATCAGCCTTGAAGTCAGGAAGACCTGAGTTCAAATCTGGTCTCAGACACTTAAATACTTCCTAGCTAAGTCACTTAACCCCAATTGCCTCAGCAAAAAAAAAAAAAAGTTGCTAGAATCTTCCAGGCAAGAGATAATGAGGGCCTGAATTAGGGTACTGTCCAAGAAGATGTTTATAAAGGAGGTTGTGAAGGTAGAAATGACAAGATTGGAAAACAGATTTCATTTGTATGTTTGAGTGAGAAGTCTAAAATATCCTCAAGGGTGTGAACCAAGGTGATCAGGAGGACAGTGTTATTCATCTAATATGAGATATCTAAAAGGCAATTTATGATACAGAACTGGCACTCAGGTGAGTGACTTAGTCTGGCTATATAAATCTAGGTATCAACTACACAGAGGTGACTGCCACTGAGCACATGGAAACTAATGAGATTCACCAAATGAAAGAATATAATGGAAAAAGAGAAGGTGGTCCAGGACAAGTTATGAGATGTCCACAGACAGTGGGAATGATGTAGATTAAGAAATGAGACCCTAGAAAACCCAAATGATCTGCCTACCGAGTAAGCTTCACAAATGGGTGTTTAACCTGGGTTCCAGCAACAGTCATCTTTCCATAATATAATGTGATTCAAAAGAGAGGAATTGTTTGAAGGAGCCTCTGAAGTGGTAAAAGACACTGGCAGAGGATAAGATAATCAGATACAGAAAATCCTCTAGTGATAGGTGCCATGGTATTCTGTAAAGAAGACTAGACTTGGAATCAGAAAACTTTGGTTCAAATTTTATTGTTTTCTGTCTGTATTATAACTTTCAGTCATTTGGTCTTAGAAGAATGAAGGGAAAGATCTTGACAAGATGACACATCAGATTCCTTCTACCCCTAAATCTATGATCCAATGTTTTTATGTATTGGAATAATAGTGATAAAGCAAAGATCTCCAAAAGAGGAGGTTGGAGGTCCTTTATGAACATGGGTGAACGCTTATAATTCATAACATATTATTATTGTATGTCCTCCTTTTTGAAAAGGACCAATGACATTTAGTAGTATCTGGGCTTGCACATGAATTGGGTTTAAGTAAGACAGAGTTCCATAAAGTCATCAGTCTCAACCTCTCTTCCAGAGTCATGGAAATCCAGTGGCAAGACAAAACTCAGGATGACTGGCAATGACCTGGAATTCAGTGGATAACCTTGATGTCTCAATGTCTAACCAAGCTCTAAGCATACCTGCTTCCACCACCTTCATGATCATTGAATCAAATTATTCTCATCTTCTCATTACCCTCAGAGTAGATATTCCCCTAACTCATAGATGAGTTTTATCCCTGTCAGTTACCCTCAGTCTGATTCAGTCCCTCAGCGGAGATAGTTTACTGGAGTGTGCCCACTTCAGTCATAGTGGCCATTACAATTTCTTGGAGCCACAGGTAAATCTTAAGGGAGGACTAACACCTTTGGTGTGATGGCTTGCTGAGCTATTTTCAGGGCTTTGGTGTCCATCTTCACCCAATTCTCAAAACCCATGGCAACTGATTGAAAGAATGATGGATGCAAAGATTAGAGAAGAGAATATTCAGGAGAGACAAGAAAACTGTCTTAAAGTAACTGAAAAATGTAAAGTAACTGCTGGGTGGAAGGATTCAACTTTTCTGTTTGGCCTCACAAGCTAAACTAGGAGTAACCAGAAAAAGTGAGAAGGGAAAATTGTCATCAATAAATGTAATATGGCTGTGGAGAAAGATGACTGGTCTTAGAATCAGAAAGATGTGGATTCAGGTGCTGCTTTTTACATATACCAGCTGTGTGACTAGACAAGTTACTTAACTTCTCAGTGCTTTAGGAAACTAAAATTATCACTTGCAAAGAAAGTGCTGACCTGCATTCATGGAGGGAATTTACTTAACAAGGAGGGAACTGTAGTGGTAAAATCACAGATTCAGGAATTATAATTATAAAAAAATATAAAAGCCTACCTGGGGAGATGGTGAAATTCAGTCCATTATAATTCAAGCAATGGCTGAATAATCACTTGCCAAAAATGTTACAAAGATTAGAGTAGATGGACTTTGAGACTTTTTTAAATGCTAACATTTTATGATTCTGTAAGAGCAGATTTATAAACACAAAGCTCAATAAAACATTTTAACTAAGCATATAGCAAAAAGCACAATTAGTATCATCATCGACAAGTAAGGAAGGGACAATATGCATTCCCCCAGATTTGCTCTGGTCTAGGCCTCTGCTTGAACATTCTCTATTGATACTCATTGGAACAGTATGAATAGATCTATTTTCCCATTAAGTTCTATTTAGACAGAATAGCCAGGTTAAGGGTCAGTCAAACAGTTACTACATAGATACTATTCTTTCCTAAAGTTTCCTTCTTCTTCCAGGCTGCCTAAGGCAGACACTGATACCACATGCACTTGTACCTCATGATATAAGTTCCCTACAGAGAATCTATTCAAGTCCTTGTATGCTTCTCTGCTCATAAAATTAAAAAACAAATAGCATCATTATGTCATTTACATGTCAAATCAGTAAAGAAAAAAATTGACTCCATTTAGAGGTAGAAAGCAAATCAAGAAACCACTAAAAGTCTGATTCCTCTGGTTCATCATCTGGATCATTTCTATACCCTTAGAGAAAACCTGATGAGAATACTTTCGTTTAGTGCATTGAAATGACATACCTAGATCACCTTCCTAAATCCAGGAAGTAGAAAGAATAATGTAGCATAATGGAAAAAGCACTGAAGTGGGAGTCAGGAGACTAAGAAACTAATCTTGGCTTCTCTTCAAACTAGCTCTCTAGCAATGTTTTAATCTCTATTGGTTTCAATTGTCTTATTCACAAAATAATGAGTTAGTATATCAAAGACTTTTTCCATGTCTAAAATTATTTGATTTCTATTAAATGCAAATTTTATAAATTTCATCATATAATTCAATAGATAGAGGCATTAGGATTGTTTATACATATATGTCAATGTCAAGAAATTTGAATTTGTGTTCTATGTTAGGGAAATCATTCAATATATAGAATGTGAGACTTCATTCTACATAATTTTCAGTTCCCCTATGTCATGTATCCTATTGGATTGATTTCCCCATCACTTAATAAACAAACTATACCATCTAGATATTTAAAAGGCATTGTTGAGGTGAGATAAAGGGATTACATTTCTAAGATTACCAGAGAATTCCTACATAGAAAGATTGCTTCAATGGTATGGATGGAGGACAGTCACAAGATTAAAGAGTAATAAAGGTCTTTGTTAGGGTCTGTAGCAACAATAAAAGTAAGTATGGAGAGGACCATAATAAAAAGTACTAAACAGGATCACAGGAAACCAGGCTAGGAGCTACATTTGAGGCTGTAGCTGTTATTCAATAGAGTCTGACTCTTTGTGACTCCATTTGGGATTTTCTTAGCTAAGATACTAATGTGATTTGCCACTTCCTTCTCTCCCTCATTTTACAGATAAGGAAACAGATGCAGAGTTTTGCCCAGGGCACATAGCCAATGAGTATCTGAGGCTACATTTGAACCCAGTTCTTCCTGACTCCAGGGCTGGTACTCTACCACTATATCACCTAGCTGCTAAACCATGGCATCTCTAAGAATTAGAAAACAGAAGTAGTGCTTGCACTGAAGGCTTCAACTCCCTCTTCCCAGTTGCAGAGAAAGAAATGTGACTTTGTTTAAGAGATAGCAATATTAAAGGAGTTTATTTCCCAAATTGCTCTTGGGGAAAAGAGGATGAAATCGGATTCATGGAAGAGGCAGCAAAACTGCTAAAATGCTTTCCATAAGGAATGATCACAGCAATTTTAGTATTATGATAATAATGTACATAAGGAAACATTTCCTATTCAGGATTTTTGCTAATACAAATGCTAACCTTCCTTTATGAACATTTATCACAATTTTCTCCATTAACAGAATTACATAAAAATTAGATTGTGAGCTCTTGAGGGCAGGAACTGTCTTTTGTCTCTTTATACAGAGAGAACACAGTAGTTACTTAATCAATTTGTTTCAGCTAAGTAGAATTTTCCCTTCACCTATAGGTTTGAGGTAATATTTCAAGAATGGAATACTGAGGGGGGAAATATATGAGCATCTGCACTGAGGGAAGAGGGGGAAGATTTTTATTCTCATTCTAAGGGAACAGATCAAAGCTATAACACCAAAGTTGGCTAAAAAGCCAACTCAAGGTTCCTCTCATTTAACAAGTATTCTGTAAGAATTGTTTCTTGTTTTCAACTAAAAAGTTCTCTTCTTTTCACAATTATAACTCCATGAGAATGGTCCATCTGGGCCTAAGTAGCCTAAAAATAATTGATATCATGAATAAGACCCTCCATATTTTTGTAGTAAATTCCAGAACTCAGATCCCAACGCATATTTTGGGGGATAGAATTTCATATCTATCATTCACTATCTGGAATCTTTGAAAAGGAGGGGGCATCTCTTTAACACATCAAAGACTGAAATTTTCCTTAAAAAATATTCTAAATTACCATTGAGAAGTCTTTTTTGGATGGATGGATAGATATATATGGGGCAGTTAGAGTGGATAGAATTCTAGGCCTAGACTTAGGAAGCCATGAGTTCAAATCTGGCCTCAGACACTTGTTAGTTTTTTGACCTTGAACAAGTTATTTTATCTGCTTGCTTCCAGAGAAGGAAATGACAATCCACCGCAATTTCTTTACCAAGAAAACCATGGGGTTTTCCTGGTATACTCCAACAAGGAGTTGGACATGGCTGAATGACTAAACAACAAATGCATATGCATTTGCCATCACTCCAACCAATCTGGGATGTTGCTACATCATTGTCTTAATACTAATGAAGATTTGGAGCTTGATGTACCAGTTCCACTTTCAGGTAATTTAAAGATTACCCTGTAAAAATTCATTTTAAATACATAAATCTTATGCATAGACTTCATTTTTTTTCTTTCTACTGTGGACACTAAGTTACCATGTAGGGAGTTATTTGGAGAGGCATTTGCTGCTAAATGAGGTGGTTGAAATGGGTGGGAAAAACTAATCAAGTTTTTTTTTCCTATTTTAAAATCCCCAAATTCAGGAAATCCTCATTCCAATTCTTTCAGTGACTGGCTTTAATTTAGCATTTCCACTGGTTATATGTGTTTAGATGATTTTGTCTTGTTTTACTATTCATTTTTATCTTGATTATATTTTACTTCAGTGCTGTTTCTTGCCCAGGTCTCTTAATATGATGGGAAATAGATATCAAAACTTAGTTAAGGCCATACTTTGTGATATTTGAACTGTGTAGAGGCAAGTTGAATTGATGATTGGCAAATTACCATAGAAACTCTCCATGATAGAAACCAGAGTGTGTGAAGGTTTGGAGTTGGTAAGACCTGTTGGCCTAAATTACTAACATAGGAACTCTTCTCGAGTTACCCTTTTGTATCTCATAACTCTACTCTTTCAAAGAATGATGCTACCTCGTGAAAACCTGTACTTAACTCCCTGTCATTTCTACTCCACTTCTTTGACCATTTCTGTTGATGATGAATCTGTTCAGAGAGGAAGATAGCAGCATTTCTGAAGTAAGGGTATAGCAAACTTATCATCTGAATTTCACATTACACAAAGTTACTTTAAGAATTCTCTGGCCCAAAGACCCCAGCTTTTGGGATAAATACTCACTATTCGGCAAAAACTGCTGGGAAAATTGGAAACTAGTGTGGAAGAAATTAGGGCTTGACCCATACCTAACACC